>CAWUFW010000116.1:3230000-3295000 GCA_963921515.1 Calotriton arnoldi
CGGCCACAGACATGTCCCCAACGCCCAATTCACGGACAACACCCAACGCCACACAACCGACGCACACATGTCAGTGAAGACACGCAACAGCAGGACACACCCCAGTGTAACAAACATGGCGTAGCACACAGCGGCGGCAACACCAACTAGGAGAAGCAGGGCCCCTTCGGGAAGAGGAACGCCAGAACCACACAGAAACACCCATACCACCCTGCACATATGAACAAGACATATAAAACGGAACACCAAAGAGCCCGGGGACCGACAACAGGTGGCCCAAGAATAACATTCACACACAAGGCCCAACGCAGAGCGGAAAGGCAGCCTGCCGCCCACACAAGGGAGAGCAGACAGCACTGAATGACCTTCCATTCCAACTCCGAAACCACAGCCCTACGACAGAAGCCGGTGAATACAGCCATTGTCCAAGAATAGACCAACACAGGCATGCCGAGGAGACCGACCACAGGGCAGATAGCGCATATCACAGAAGCACACAACGGACGGGGAAGAAAGAAGAAAACACTCCCCCATGTCGGCCACATGCAAGTTAATTGGAAGGAGTCACACATCACTGACCTTGAACTGTCTGAGAAGCATGTGGGAAGAGGGCCCGTGTCCTCCAAACAAGCCAACAGAACACAAGTCCTGTCTCCCTACGACTACACAGAGCTCACAGCAACCCCGGAGCGTGCACATTGCAGACTGCACACACAGCCGGAGCACGCCACCTCAACGAACCGCTGCGAAATGGCAACCGCAACACACCTACCTAACTACGCCGAACAGCTCAAGCTGTACAAAACCAACCTGTTACATACATTGGGATGCGATCTCCTGTCCCTGCTGAACGTAAGTTACCGACTGACTTACCGCATCACATTGTTCAGCTGCGTCATGCCCGTCTTCTACTGTCGGAGGTGTCCCTACCAGCATCCCGTCGAGATATGCCTCTCCAACCCGGCATGTCTGAAGGCGGACCTGCTACCACTACTCCTCCCTCTGGACGCACACGACAGGGCCTGCTCTGCCTATGGGGGCATGGCGTATGTGGCCAACATCGCACCCGCACTGAAATGGGACCACTGTGCCTCCACACGACGGATCATCGAGAACAGCTACATCGAATGTCACCCAGCATGCCCCATCATGGTCCTCCAAGGGACAACTTACGAACAACACCTTGACAGCCACCATCCGCTACATTGGCTGGCAAACATGTACACCACCAATGACATGGAAGCCCTGCTGGACGGCATCGCATACCTGACAACCTGTAAATTCGTCGGACCACAACGCAGGTTCCCCGAGTGACCTATGATGTCCAACCCCGCACCCATGCTTAGCTTCCGCACGGACTGGCCAGTCACCACCACAACAGCCATACCAAACGACCGGCAACTGTAACCACACCATCAACGACATCGCCATGACATCGGATATGACCGGGACATGCACACTGTTCCCCATCACATCCAGGAACACCGCATGCATCGTGGGAGGCAGTGGCATGGGCTCTGTGTATCGCACCCACATGGACGGAACTGCACGAACAACCAGGACACGACATGGATCCAGCGCACATGGACACACACACCGCTCAGTGGACATGAATAGGTCGCCTGGAGTCTGTGGGTGCTGCACCCCTCCCACCCCCGCCCCGGGAATCCCATACCAGGACCTTTGCATGGACGACAAGTGCATACAACAACAACACGACCCCAGTGACTGTGACATGTCCAGTAACCACCACATTGCAACAACAAGTGGCACGCCGCTGCATGCACGCAAGCACATGCCCTGATGTCATCTCACATGCACGCGTGCATGAGGAACAACCGCAGCAAACCTGTCACATGGAACTGAGATGGACTGTGCCCATGATGCCAAGCGGTCTGGTAGGCTACATGTATACCGTCTGTGTCAAAGTCCGCAGCTCCGCAGCTATACGTAAATGTACATTAGCACAGCCTTGGCCAAGCAGATGTAACACTGAAGCCCACATCCCACATGCAACAGCCAATCACATGTAACCCCACACCCTATCCCATTTGCAATCATGCTCAGTATATCCTCAACATGTATTCCGCTGCCAGTAGTGTCCACTATACTGCATCACAGAGGACAGAAGACTCAATATAATGTTTGAAACCAAAACTGTCTCCGCTGACTCATTTCACAAGTACGAATGAGAGAGGATGAGAGTATGTGAAGTACACGGCAGTCGTGACATGACCATGTAGTCCACTGGTATTGGATGTCAACGCAAATGAGTAGCACAACTGTGGAAGACACACATGTGTCGTGTGAAGTCGTATGGACGCAGTGCTCAGGTGGGTGGGTGTGACGGGTAGATGCGCACATGCCAAGTTGGAGCACGCCGTGTCGGGAGGGGTCATGAACAGTACACCACCGCTTCCCTGGGCATTGTGAGAGGACACCTGTCGGGGGAGTGAACACGTGTGTGCACAGCAGCCGGGCACACGTACAAAGCGGTACCAGGCGCACCTCAGCCCACCCTCTGTGGACAAGCTGGATCCTGTTGTGCGCCCGCCATGCCCCTTGACAAGGCACACACAGCCCCAGTCGACCAGGTGTAACCCCAACATAGTCAATCCGCACAGGCGATACAGGGCACGGGATGGCAGTGGAGCATGGTGTGTGAGAGGTCTCCTCGCGCTCCTCCTGGTCATATCACGCAGGCAATAGAACCTCAACGTCTAGCATGGCACAAGTCACATGGAAGTGTAGGGGACGCACCACAGCACGAGCAGCACTGACGTCACGGGAGGTGGCTCGCACCATCCCATCCATTGCCCATCATACCAACCACGCCACATGCCATTGCGACTAAGTGCAAGCGCGTGCGCCACCACCCCCGAGCCCTCCCCAGAGAGGCCAAAGAGTGAATGTGTGGGCCATCAGTCACAGACGGACGTGGCATGGCCGCAAGGGCAGCCACAGCCACTGGGTGTCGCAGGTGGCGGATCCGGAAGGCGAAGACTGTGATGCATAGTCCATGCAGGCCGGGTCTCCATTTGGGGCACCACGCAGGTGGACTGCGTCCCGCAACACATCATACCCTGAGACAGCCCACTCGTGCAACTGGACCCACACATACACTCCTTGCCCTCTCTGGTGCGAGCTTGGGGCTGCCTGTGCAAGCGCTAGCCTCGCAGGTGAGCATGCATATTGGGGGAGCGAGGGGAGGACATGAGGGCTGGGGCGAAGATGACTGTATCACTGTCAGTCAGTACAAGGGATGACCCAGATGTGGAAAGGAAGAGACGTGTCCCGTGTGTACTGCAACTAGTCGCCAATCCAACTACCCCCCATGTCCGGAATGTAAGCCCGCACCTAGGCCCGCCCATCCGCCACATCGAATATACCACCAGCACGACAACCTTCCCATTCGAAACACTGACTGGGGGTGGCGACCAGTGAACAATCATGTGTAGCCTACCCACGCGTACATGTGGGCCCTCCATGATCCATGTCACCTGCGGCAAAGTCATGACATGCGCAATGAGGGAAGTGAGGAGAGCTGTCCGCCCCACGCACAGAAGGTGCATCAGCTCCACAGACCCAGCAGCGAGTCCAGCAGGGGTCACATGTGCAGGGGCAGCTGTGCCTGGTGTGAAGGCACATGCATATAGACAGCACATCGACCAATGTGTAGTCTGCCCACATCTACAGTCCATCATCATGCGGACATAGGAATTGAACACAGGGCAACACATCTTAGTGGGTGCACCCACCGTGACCAACAATGCGCAATCATCGACGTACCCGCCCTGTGCATGGCCCCCCACCCAACGGAGGCACATCCAGTGCCACCATCCCACACACACAAGCCTTCCACGGAACATGCTGTGTCCAATGGTCAGTACAGAGTCAGCGCCCATCTGGTGGATCCTGAACAGGAGACACATGCACACACATGCCAGCTCCCACTATGTACGTCTGCCACCTGGCACGTGCAATGTAACCTCTCACCTGTGACGTGTGACTGCAAGCACACAGCCGTCTTGGCATGGGGCTGTCAATGTGGACACCTGTCAATGTTTCGGGAGGTGTGATCCGTACAGTGCTGTACATAGGGTGCAGTGCTGACACCTACTACTGTCTCATATCCCCTCGTGCCACAGGTCCCACTTGTTTTGGCCGCTCAGCCTGTGCCCACATCGTCGTCGTCGTGTGCCATACTCATCCAGCCTCGGAAGCAGTTCCATGCTCAGCAGACATTCATGTTGCCGTGGCGTTGCCGCTTGACGAATATGCAGTCAGTCCCCATCAGCACGCCCCGCAAGTCATTGGGGCCTAGATCCCCATGTGCATGCACATGGCAGTGGTTTGTATCACTAGCCATTGCCATTGTTGGGAGACCTGTGTAAGTGTATTGTGGCCGTGCCGTCCCAGCTTGACAGCTGGGCTGTGGCTCATGTGCTTGCTCAGTCATGTCAGTGATGTGTATGCGAAATTGCTATGTGTTGTGTTGCTTTGACATGTGTCCACTGCCATTTTCCCTAGGCGGAGACCGAACATTGACCGCCCATACCAATTGCTGGCGGACATGGACGATACAGAGGTCATTAGGAAGTTTCGGCTGGACAGGCCAACCCTGCATCGACTGTGTGCCATGTTGGAACCCCATCTCCGTCCCCGCAGGGTGTATCCGACAGCTGTCACCCCCACGGCTAAGGTGATGGCCGCCATGCATTTCTTCGCCACTGGGTCATTCCAGCACACAGTGGGCAGTGGAGGAGGGATGTCCCAGCCCATGTTCAGCAAGGTGCTGAGGGATGTACTGGCAGCCATGATGCTGTACCGAAACAGGTACATCCGCTTCCCCAGGGCTCGTGAATTGGCGGCAGTGAAGGGTGCATTCTATGCCCTTGGCAGAATCCCACACGTCGTTGGAGCCATTGACTGCACACATGTTGGCCTTGTTCCACCACAGGCCACTGAGCACCTGTACCGCAACAGGAAGCACACGCACTCCCTGAATGTGCAAGTGGTGTGCCTTGCGGACATGGTGATCACCCACGTGTGTGCAAAGTTCCCAGGCTCGGCCCATGACGCACACATAATGCGCAACAGCATCTTGCCACGACTGATGTCCAATCTGCAACAGGATCGTGGCTGTATTGTCGGTGAGTATGTGGAGTGGTGTAGCGTGCTGGTTGTGCGATGCTGTCCCCTGTCCAGTTGGAATAGCAACGGTTCTCTGTGTCCCTCACACCCAGGTGACTCTGCGTACCCGAATGGGGCATGGCTGCTCAGTCCATTGAGGAATCCTCGCACCCCAGCAGACGATCGCTACAATGAGGCACATGGGAGGACCAGACGTGTGGTCGAGCGTACCTTTGGCCTCCTCAAGTCCAGGTTCAGGTGCCTGGACCGCACCGAGGGTGCGCTGGCGTACTCCCCACAGAAGGTGTGCCAGATAGTGGTGGCGTGCTGCATGCTGCACAATCTGGCCATTCGGAAGCAGATCCCCCTCATCGTGGATGACGGAGATCAACCAGGGCCCCAGCCCGCAGACCAGGACAGCTCGAGTGAGGAGGACAGCGGAGAGGAGGAAGCTGGTAATGTGCGGCAGCAGCTCATCGCCCGCTACTTCACTTGACGGTGAGTGTCCATGTACGACGGCTGATGTGGCTGTATCTGTGCAGGTGTGTGTGTGCTGTGTCAGGGTGGCCGTTTGTTCACTGCGTGCTGTGTGTCAACGCTCCATGGCCAGGGTAGTATGCCACTGTTGGTGGCTGTGGCATTGTGCCCTATTGCTCTGTGCGATGTGTGTACATTGCTTGTAGTTGTTGACATGTACTGTGTGATGGGTGTGTGACACACTCATTGAATGTGCTCCTGTTCTGTCTCCCACCCCTAGGTCCCTACAGGCCCTCCGGTTCCATTGCCATGCCACGCATCAGGTGCCTTTCCGCCCAAGGTGGCCGTTGTATTCCGTACAAATAAAACACAGGGCACAAACAGCAGTTTGTGTAAGAGGTGCATTTATTTCAAACTGTGACATGTGATTGTGTGTAAGGTGATGACAAAAGTGGTGCGTGCAGTGACAATGAGCTGTCGGTCATGGCTGCGTGATGTTCAGGGTGTACCCACTGGTTCTATGTCCATGGTCCAACAGACACATGCCATCCAGATGGCTGTGTGGAGTGGGATCGTAGTCCAAGTCAATGCAGTGGCTGGTCAAGGAAGGCTGGCGGAAGGCTGGCTGGCTGCCTCACTTGCGTTTGGAGCGTGCGAAGTCCTCCCGGGAGATCTGTTTCCACTTCGGACGGCCCCTTCCACGTTTGCGAGGGGGGTGCCTGCTTGCGACATGCTGGTGGTTGAGGTGTGATCACTGGCTGTGGACGCAGGGGAACTGGACACTGCTGCTCCACCCTGCGCCCCGGCAGGTGGTGGCGGAGGGGAGCTGCTGTCCCTGGCTGTGACCTCACCGCCACCACCAGCTGTCCCATGAGGTCCACGATTTGGCCCATACGGGCGTCCATGGACCTCAGCACCCCCAGCACCTCACGCGTGTCTGAAGCAGACCGGACCCATTGTCCTTGGGCCTCTTCATAGGCCCCAAGGACTCTGGCCATGTGAGGCAGGGCATGGCTCCCAGGGGAGGCTGGCGTTTCCCTGACCCTGCTCCTCCTACCAGTCCTGCTGCCACCGGCCTGCCCACTAGCCACATTGCTCACCACGGTCCTCGCTGTGGCTCCCAGGGTGGATCCAGTCGTCCGGGCCACCACCTGCGCTGGGGCTGGTGCCAGCGAAGACGTGGCGGTGGTGGCGGCGGTGGTGGTCGGTGCGGCGATGGTGGCGGTTGCGGCAGTGGTAGTGGCCACAATGACCGTGGGTGTGGCCGCAACGACAGTGGCAGCAGGGGGCTGGGAATGTTCAGCAGCCCTGGATGATGGGTTGGTGGGTAGGAGGGGTCCTGGGGAGCGGCTGGGCCCTGCCACACCAGATGGGCCTGCTTGGTGGTCCGTGTCCGAAGAGGAGGACAGATCCTCCAGATCCGTGTGTCCTCGTTGGGGGCTTGTAGGCTGGCTGTGCTGGCTGCTGTCTCCATCCCCAGCATCCAGCAGTTCGTCACCTGTGGAGAGAATGAGATTTGTTATTGTGTTGCACCTGGCGAAGTATGTATTTGTCGTCTGACATTGACAGTTCGTGCAATCTCGTACATGGGTTTCCCGGAGGCGTGTGTGTGGCTGTAGCATCTGTAGTTGTGTGTGCTTGGCAATGGGACTGTGTGCTGTGCACATGTGGCATGGGACGGATTGGCCATGCCGATGGGTGTGTTGCTGTGCCCCTACTTATTGTGACTCTGGTGTATGCGGGCTCCTGGCCCATCCTGGGTCTGGTTTGTACTTTGCTTTTGGTGTTCAGATGGGACGCTTAGGAACGCATATGGCAACATGGGGGCCATGCCCCAGATTCGCATTTGGGAGGGGATATGCTTTTGGGGTTCAAATGGAACGCTTAGGAACGCATATGGCAACATGGGGGCCATGCCCCAGATTCACATTTGGGAGGGAATATGCTTTTGGGGTTCAAATGGAACGCTTAGGAACGCATATGGCAACTTGGGGGCCATGCCCCAGATTCACATTTGGGAGGGAATATGCTTTTGGGGTTCAAATGGAACGCTTAGGAACGCATATGGCAACATGGGGGCCATGCCCCAGATTCACATTTGGGAGGGAATATGCTTTTGGGGTTCAAATGGAACGCTTAGGAACGCATATGGCAACATGGGGGCCATGCCCCAGATTCACATTTGGGAGGGAATATGCTTTTGGGGTTCAAATGGAACGCTTAGGAACGCATATGGCAACATGGGGGCCATGCCCCAGATTCGCATTTGGGAGGGGATATGCTTTTGGGGTTCAAATGGAACGCTTAGGAACGCATATGGCAACATGGGGGCCATGCCCCAGATTCGCATTTGGGAGGGAATATGCTTTTGGGGTTCAAATGGAACGCTTAGGAACGCATATGGCAACATGGGGGCCATGCCCCAGATTCGCATTTGGGAGGGAATATGCTTTTGGGGTACATGCTGTGAGCCATGGGTGCCGAACGTGACATGTGTTGTGGCAGCATGACAGTGCATGGTCAGAGGTGTGTGCATGCCTGACATGGCCTGCATATTTGCTGTCTGTTGTGATTACTGGACATGGCATTGGACGCATCGTTATGAGTGAGTGTTGGTTGTGTGCCAGCCAACGTATTGCAGTTGTCCCATCTCCTTGGTGTGCGTGCTGCCCTGTGCCATGTGCATCACTGCAGTGCTCGGGGGGGTGTGGCCCATGTTGTGTGTTGTTGCTCACAGTGTGGCGTGCGCTTAATTGACTTCTGGCACATGGTTGGTCATGGGCATGTATCTTAGCGTGACTGCTGTATGTGTGGCAGCTGTGCGGATGACATGCCTTTCATGAGACTGGGGCTGACGGATGGGATGGATGGTATGTTGTATGTGCATGGTGTGTCTGTGTGTTTGATGGGTTCAGTGGTGTTCGTGTGCATTTATGTTGTTCCGCTCTGTTGCGTCTAGTGTTGTTTGTCTTACATAGGCGTAGTTGTGGGGTGTGTGGTTGACAGGCAGTAGGGGCTACATGGACAGGACTTCAATGGTGTTTCGGTTGTGTGTGATGAGTTGCACAGTGGCTGCCGTGTGGTACTATATTCAGTGTGGCTTGTGCATGCAGACGTGGCTCCTTGGGTGTTGCTATGTCTGTGATGGGTCATGTGGGGTGTGAGTCTGTTGTTCATGTCCGTGTGCACATTGTTCACTTGTTCGTGACGGTGGGCGGTGCTGCGTGTTCGTCTGCTACGTGACATGTCCCATGTGTTGGTCGTGTTATGGTCCTCATGCCTCCAGTAATCCAGCCCTGTCCAGTTTCCCACCTGCAAGTTGTTCGTGCGTGCACTGTACTGGATGCCACATGGCTCTAAGCGGGGGTGCTCCATGTTGCAGGTCTGTGGGGGTGGGGGGTGTTGTGGGTCGTGGGGGTGGCTGGACACCCACTGACACCGATTGCTGTGGACCGTGATGTCTGCCTTTCGGCTGTCGTTGTGCACTGCGGTGGCTGACACGTGGCTGTGGGGTGTGGGGGATGCTCCTCCTTGCTGTGCTGTGGGACTGGGGCCTGGTGTGTGTTGTACTTGGGCTGTCCACCGTCCCACCCACTGCACTTTGTGTTCCTGCCACTTACCTGTTACTTGTCGGTTAGTGCAGCTGTGGCGGACACATGGGTGTGGTGGGTGCTCGTTGTGGCGCTTCTGGCATATTTGGGGACCTGTTGGTGGTTACGTGGCTGGCTTAGTGTACACATGTCCCCACGCATCTTACAGTTGTTCGGTTTGGGCTGTGTGTGGTAGTGTCTGTTGCATGTGTGTGTGATGTGTTGTGTATTGTGTGCTGGACATGGGGGTGTTTGTCCCTGGGAGCTGTGGCATGGTAGTTGCGCATGTGAGTACATAGCGGTGTGCTGGTATACATTAGTTTGTACTTACCAGCCTCCACTCCCCCTGCTAATCCGGCGAGGATCTCCGGATGTATTACGACTCGCACCTTCTCCTCCCACGCTTTGAAGGTCTTAAAGAGCGCGGGATTCCCTCCGCCAGTGACGGCAGCCAGCTCTCTGTTTTTGCCCTCCTTCTTCTTGACCAGGCTCTTGACGTCATTCCAACGTTTGTTAATTTCGACTCTGTTCCTGGGCAGGGTCCCGACTGCATTGACCTGGTCTACGATCCGGTTCCACATTCTGTTTCTGGTGGCTAGTGGTGTGTGCTGGACCATGTTCCCATAGATTTGTGGGTACACCTTGATGATCTCGTCGACCATGACCGTCAGCTCCATGGGCGTGAACTTGGGCATTCTTTGTGGTGCCATGGTGTTTGTGGTGCTGGTGCGGTGTGTGTTGTGTAATGTGCAGGGGGTTTGTGGTGCCGGTGTTTGGTGGTGGTGGTGGTGGTGGTGGTGGTGGTGGTGGTGGTAGTGATGTGTGCGTTTCTGTGGTGTGCTGCTGTCCTTGCTGTGTCACTGTGTCCTCTCCTCTCCTCTCTGGTTTGCAATGTAGCAAGGGGTTGTGGTCTGTGGGAGTGCTGCTTTTGTACTCACCTATGTGGGTGTGTCCTCATGGTCTGTTGTTTTCAGGTGTGTTGTGTCTGGGGTTCTGGCCTTTGTATTTTTTGTTTGTCCGGGGGGTGTTTTCGGGATGTGTACTGTGCTTGTGTATTTGTGCGTGCCTTGCTGTGTGGACTTGTTGGCCATGTTGTGTGCTATTGGTTTTGTGTGCGGATGGTTTCTGTGCAGGTACGTTGGCGCCATGGCTTCTGCCGTGTCGATTCTCATCGGCGTTGTTTGCGCTGGCGGGCGGTATATTTGTGGTTTTCCGCGCTCATGTCGGTGCGATCGTAATGTCACGTGCGGTGTGTCGGCCGTGAGGGCGGGCGGTTTTGTGTTGTCGTGCGTGTTTCCGTCCGTGGCGGGCGGTTTGACTCCGACTCGGACGTTGGCGGGCGGTATTTTGTGTGCTTTTCCGCCGATGGCGGTTTTCGGTTTGTGAAATCGTAATGGCGTGGTCGGTGTTCAGGCGGTGTGTGCGGGCGGATTTTTGCCGCTTCTATGCCTGGCGGATTTATTTACGCCGGGTATCGTAATGGGCCCCTTAATTAGCGTTTTACCATATAAGGATAAACAATTAACAAGCCAAGGGCCCATTACGATACCAGGTAAATATACCGCCAGACGCATAGGCACACGTCATGAACACCGACCACGCCATATGATAACACAAACCGAAACCGCCATCGGCGGAAAAATCACACTAAATACCGCCATCGCTATCGTCCGAGTCGGAGTCAAACCGCCCGCCACGGATGGACATGCATCTGCACAAACCGCCTGCCACTACGGCCGACACACCGCACGTGAAATGCGATCGCACCGCCATGAGCGCGGAAAACCACAAATGTACACCGCCAGCCAAACAACGCCGATGAGAATCGACACGGCAGAAGCCATGGCGCGCACGTCCTGCACAGAAACCATCCGCACACAAAACCAATAGCACACAACATGGCCAACAAGTCCACACAGCAAGGCACGCACAAATACACAAGCACAGTACACATCCCGAAAACACCCCCGGACAAACAAAAACTACAAAGGCCAGAACCCCAGACACAACACACCTGAAAACAACAGACCATGAGGACACACCCACATAGGTGAGTACAAAAGCAGCACTCCCACAGACCACAACCCCTTGCTACATTGCAAACCAGAGAGGAGAGG
The DNA here is from genome assembly GCA_963921515.1 of Calotriton arnoldi. Taxonomy (NCBI): domain Eukaryota; kingdom Metazoa; phylum Chordata; class Amphibia; order Caudata; family Salamandridae; genus Calotriton; species Calotriton arnoldi. The sequence goes on from CAWUFW010000116.1 coordinate 3,241,318, forward strand.
AGAGGACACAGTGACACAGCAAGGACAGCAGCACACCACAGAAACGCACACATCACTACCACCACCACCACCACCACCACACCACCACCACCACCACCACCACCACCACCACCACCACACCCCGGCACCACAAACCCCCTGCACATTACACAACACACACCGCACCAGCACCACAAACACCATGGCACCACAAAGGATGCCCAAGTTCACGCCCATGGAGCTGACGGTCATGGTCGACGAGATCATCAAGGTGTACCCACAAATCTATGGGAACATGGTCCAGCACACACCACTAGCCACCAGAAACAGAATGTGGAACCGGATCGTAGACCAGGTCAATGCAGTCGGGACCCTGCCCAGAAACAGAGTCGAGATTAACAAACGTTGGAATGACGTAAAGAGCCTGGTCAAGAAGAAGGAGGGCAAAAACAGAGAGCTGGCTGCCAGTCACTGGCGGAGGGAATCCCGCGCTCTTTAAGACCTTCAAAGCGTGGGAGGAGAAGGTGCGAGTCGTAATCCATCCGGAGATCCTCGCCGGATTAGCAGGGGAGTGGAGGCTGGTAAGTACAAACTAATGTATACCAGCACACCGCTATGTACTCACATGCGCAACTACCATGCCACAGCTCCCAGGGACAAACACCCCCATGTCCAGCACACAATACACAACACATCACACACACATGCAACAGACACTACCACACACAGCCCAAACCGAACAACTGTAAGATGCGTGGGGACATGTGTACACTCAGCCAGCCACGTAACCACCAACAGGTCCCCAAATATGCCAGAAGCGCCACAACGAGCACCCACCACACCCATGTGTCCGCCACAGCTGCACTAACCGACAAGTAACAGGTAAGTGGCAGGAACACAAAGTGCAGTGGGTGGGACGGTGGACAGCCCAAGTACAACACACACCAGGCCCCAGTCCCACAGCACAGCAAGGAGGAGCATCCCCCACACCCCACAGCCACGTGTCAGCCACCGCAGTGCACAACGACAGCCGAAAGGCAGACATCACGGTCCACAGCAATCGGTGTCAGTGGGTGTACAGCCACCCCCACGACCCACAACACCCCCCACCCCCACAGACCTGCAACATGGAGCACCCCCGCTTAGAGCCATGTGGCATCCAGTACAGTGCACGCACGAACAACTTGCAGGTGGGAAACTGGACAGGGCTGGATTACTGGAGGCATGAGGACCATAACACCACCAACACATGGGACATGTCACGTAGCAGACGAACACGCAGCACCGCCCACCGTCACGAACAAGTGAACAATGTGCACACGGACATGAACAACAGACTCACACCCCACATGACCCATCACAGACATAGCAACACCCAAGGAGCCACGTCTGCATGCACAAGCCACACTGAATATAGTCCCACACGGCAGCCACTGTGCAACTCATCACACACAACCGAAACACCATTGAAGTCCTGTCCATGTAGCCCCTACTGCCTGTCAACCACACACCCCACAACTACGCCTATGTAAGACAAACAACACTAGACGCAACAGAGCGGAACAACATAAATGCACACGAACACCACTGAACCCATCAAACTCACAGACACACCATGCACATACAACATACCATCCATCCCATCCGTCAGCCCCAGTCTCATGAAAGGCATGTCATCCGCACAGCTGCCACACATACAGCAGTCACGCTAAGACACATGCCCATGACCAACCATGTGCCAGAAGTCAATTAAGCGCACGACACACTGTGAGCAACAACACACAACATGGGCCACACCCCCCCGAGCACTGCAGTGATGCACATGGCACAGGGCAGCACGCACACCAAGGAGATGGGACAACTGCAATACGTTGGCTGGCACACAACTATCACTCACTCATAACGATGCGTCCAATGCCATGTCCAGTAATCACAACAGACAGCAAATATGCAGGGCATGTCAGGCATGCACACACCTCAGACCATGCACTGTCATGCTGCCACAACACATGTCACGTTCGGCACCCATGGCTCACAGCATGTACCCCAAAGCATATCCCCTCCCAAATGCGAATCTGGGGCATGGCCCCCATGTTGCCATATGCGTTCCTAAGCGTTCCATTTGAACCCCAAAAGCATATCCCCTCCCAAATGCGAATCTGGGGCATGGCCCCCATGTTGCCATATGCGTTCCTAAGCTGTTCCATTTGAACCCCAAAAGCATATCCCCTCCCAAATGCGAATCTGGGGCATGGCCCCCATGTTGCCATATGCGTTCCTAAGCGTTCCATATGAACTCCAAAAGCAAAGTACAAACCAGACCCAGGATGGGCCAGGAGCCCGCATACACCAGAGTCACAATGAGTAGGGGCACAGCAACACACCCATCGGCATGGCCAATCCGTCCCATGCCACATGTGCACAGCACACAGTCCCATTGCCTAGCACACACAACTACAGATGCCACAGCCACACACTCGCCTCCGGGAAACCCATGTACGAGATTGCACGAACTGCCAATGTCAGACGACTAATACATACTTCGCCAGGTGCAACACAATAACAAATCTCATTCTCTCCACAGGTGACGAACTGCCGGATGCTGGGGATGGAGACAGCAGCCAGCACAGCCAGCCCACAAGCCCCCAACGAGGACACACGGATCTGGAGGATCTGTCCTCCTCTTCGGACACGGACCACCAAGCTGGCCCATCTGGCGTGGCAGGGCCCAGCCGCTCCCCAGGACCCCTCCTACCCACCAACCCATCATCCAGGGATGCTGAACAGTCCCAGTCCCCTGCTGCCACTGTCGTTGCGGCCACACCCACGGTCATTGCGGCCACTACCACTGCCGCAACCACCACCATCGCCGCACCGACCACCACCGCCTCCACCACCACCACGTCTTCGCTGGCACCAGCCCCAGCGCAGGTGGTGGCCCGGCCGACTGGATCCACCCTGGGAGCCACAGCGAGGACCGTGGTGTGCAATGTGGCTAGTGGGCAGGCCGGTGGCAGCAGGACTGGTAGGAGGAGCAGGGTCAGGGAAACGCCAGCCTCCCCTGGGAGCCATGCCCTGCCTCAAATGGCCAGAGTCCTTGGGGCCTATGAAGAGGCCCAAGGACAATGGGCCAGGTCTGCTACTGACACGCGGGAGGTGCTGGGGGTGCTGAGGTCCATGGACGCCCATATGGGCCAATTCGTGTCCCGTATGGACCAACTCGTGGACCTCATGGGCCAGCTGGTGGTGGCGGTGGGGTCACAGGCAAGGCCAGCAACACCACCTCCGCCACCACCTGCTAGGGCGCAGGGTCGGGCAGCAGTGTCCACTTCCCCTGCGTCCACAGCCAGTGAGCACACCTCACCCACCACCAGCAGGTCGCCACCACACACCCCCTCCCAAACGTGGAAGGGGCCGTCCGAAGAGGAAACAGATCTCCCGGGAGGACTTCGCACGCTCCAGTCGCAAGTGAGGCAGCCAGCCAGCCTTCCGCCAGCCTTCCTTGACCAGCCACTGCATTGACTTGCTCTACGATCCCACTCCACACAGCCAGCTGGATGGCATGTGTGTGTTGGACTATGGACATAGAACCAGTGGGTACACCCTGATCATCACGCAGCCATGACCGACAGCTCATTGTCACTGCACGCACCACTTTTGTCATCACCTTACACACAATCACATGTCACAGTTTGTAATAAATGCACCTTTTTCACTAACTGCTGTTTGTGCCCTGTGTTTTATTTGTACGGAATACAACGGCCACCTTGGGCGGAAAGGCACCTGATGCGTGGCATGGCAATGGAATCCGGAGGGCCTGTAGGGACCTAGGGGTGGGAGACAGAACAGGAGCACATTCAATGAGTGTGTCACACACCCATCACACAGTACATGTCAACAACTACAAGCAATGTACACACATCGCACAGAGCAATAGGGCACAATGCCACAGTCACCAACAGTGGCATACTACCCTGGCCATGGAGCGTTGACACACTGCACGCAGTGAACATACGGCCACCCTGACACAGCACACACACACCTGCACAGATACAGACACATCATCCGTCGTACATGGACACTCACCGTCAAGTGAAGTAGCGGGCGATGAGCTGCTGGCGCACATTCCCAGCTTCCTCCTCTCCGCTGTCCACCTCACTCGAGCTGTCCTGGTCTGCGGGCTGGGGCCCTGGTTGATCTCCGTCATCCACAATGAGGGGGATCTGCTTCCGAATGGCCAGATTGTGCAGCATGCAGCACGCCACCACTATCTGGCACACCTTCTGTGGGGAGTACGCCAGTGCACCCCGGTGCGGTCCAGGCACCTGAACCTGGACTTGAGGAGGCCAAAGGTACGCTCGACCACACGTCTGGTCCTCCCATGTGCCTCATTGTATCGATCGTCTGCTGGGGTGCGAGGATTCCTCAATGGACTGAGCAGCCATGCCCCATTCGGATACGCAGAGTCACCTGGGTGTGAGGGACACAGAGAACCGTTGCTATTCCAACTGGACAGGGGACAGCATCGCACAACCAGCACGCTACACCACTCCACATACTCACCGACAATACAGCCACGATCCTGTTGCAGATTGGCCATCAGTCGTGGCAAGATGCTGTTGCGCATTATGTGTGCGTCATGTGCCGAGCCTGGAAACTTGGCACACACGTGGGTGATCACCATGTCCGCAAGGCACACCACTTGCACATTCAGGGAGTGCGTGTGCTTCCTGTTGCGGTACAGGTGCTCAGTGGCCTGTGGTGGAACAAGGCCAACATGTGTGCAGTCAATGGCTCCCACGACGTGTGGGATTCTGCCAAGGGCATAGAATGCACCCTTCACTGCCGCCAATTCACGAGCCCTGGGGAATCTGATGTACCTGTTTCGGTACAGCATCATGGCTGCCAGTACATCCCTCAGCACCTTGCTGAACATGGGCTGGGACATCCCTCCTCCACTGCCCACTGTGTGCTGGAATGACCCAGTGGCGAAGAAATGCATGGCGGCCATCACCTTAGCCGTGGGGGTGACAGCAGTCGGATACACCCTGCGGGGACGGAGATGGGGCTCTAACATGGCACACAGTCGATGCAGAGTTGGCCTGTCCAGCCGAAACTTCCTGATTACCTCTGTATCGTCCATGTCCGCCAGCAATTGGTATGGGCGGTCAATGTTCGGTCTCCGCCTGGGTTAAATGGCAGAGGACACATGTCAAAGCAACACGGCACATAGCAATTTCGCATACACATCACTGACATGACTGAGCAAGCACATGAGCCACAGCCCAGCTGTCAAGCTGGGACGGCACGGCCACAATACACTTACACAGGTCTCCCAACAATGGCAATGGCAAGTGAGACATACCACTGCCATGTGCATGCACATGGGGATCTAGGCCCCAATGACTTGCGGGGCGTGCTGATGGGGACTGACTGCATATTCGTCAAGCGGCAACGCCACGGCAACATGAGTGTCTGCTGAGCATGGAACTGCTTCCGAGGCTGGATGAGTATGGCACACGACGACGACGATGTGGGCACGGGCTGAGCGGCCAATACAAGTGGGACCTGTGGCACGAGGGGATATGAGACAGTAGTAGGTGTCAGCACTGCACCCTATGTACAGCACTGTACGGATCACAGCTCCCGAAACATTGACTGGTGTCCACATTGACAGCCCCATGCCAAGACGGCTGTGTGCTTGCAGTCACACGTCACAGGTGAGAGGTTACATTGCACGTGCCAGGTGGCAGACGTACATAGTGGGAGCTGGCATGTGTGTGCATGTGTCTCCTGTTCAGGATCCACCAGATGGGCGCTGACTCTGTACTGACCATTGGACACAGCATGTTCCGTGGACGGCTTGTGTGTGTGGGATGGTGGCACTGGATGTGCCTCCGTTGGGTGGGGGGCCATGCACAGGGCGGGTACGTCGATGATTGCGCATTGTTGGTCACGGTGGGTGCACCAACTAAGATGTGTTGCCCTGTGTTCAATTCCTATGTCCGCATGATGATGGACTGTGGATGTGAGCAGACTACACATTGGTCGATGTGCTGTCTATATGCATGTGCCTTCACACCAGGCACAGCTGCCCCTGCACATGTGACCCCTGCTGGACTCGCTGCTGGGTCTGTGGAGCTGATGCACCTTCTGCGCGTGGGGCGGACAGCTCTCCTCACTTCCCTCATTGCGCATGTCATGTCTTTGCCGCAGGTGACATGGATCATGGAGGGCCCACGTGTACGCGTGGGTAGGCTACACATGATTGTTCACTGGTCGCCACCCCCAGTCAGTGTTTCGAATGGGAAGGTTGTCGTGCTGGTGGTATGTTCGATGTGGCGGATGGGCGGGCCTAGGTGCGGGCTTACATTCCGGACATGGGGGGTAGTTGAATTGGCGACTAGTTGCAGTACACACGGGACACGTCTCTTCCTTTCCACATCTGGGTCATCCCTTGTACTAACTGACAGTGATACAGTCATCTTCGCCCCAGCCCTCATGTCCTCCCCTCGCCCCCCAATATGCATGCTCACCTGCGAGGCTAGCGCTTGCACAGGCAGCCCCAAGCTCGCACCAGAGAGGGCAAGGAGTGTATGTGTGGGTCCAGTTGCACGAGTGGGCTGTCTCAGGGTATGATGTGTGGCGGGACGCCGTCCACCTGCGTGGTGCCCCAAATGGAGACCCGGCCTGCATGGACTATGCATCACAGTCTTCGCCTTCCGGATCCGCCACCTGCGACACCCAGTGGCTGTGGCTGCCCTTGCGGCCAGGCCGCGTCCGTCTGTGGCTGTTGGCCCACACATTCACTCTTTGGCCTCTCTGGGGAGGGCTCGGGGGTGGTGGCGCACGCGCTTGCACTTAGTCGCAATGGCATGTGTCGTGGTTGGTATGATGGGCAATGGATGGGATGGTGCGAGCCACCTCCCGTGACGTCAGTGCTGCTCGTGCTGTGGTGCGTCCCCCCTACACTTCCATCTGACTTGTGCCATGCTAGACGTTGAGGTTCTATTGCCTGCGTGATATGACCAGGAGGAGCGCGAGGAGACCTCACACACACCATGCTCCACTGCCATCCCGTGCCCTGTATCGCCTGTGCGGATTGACTATGTTGGGGTTACACCTGGTCGACTGGGGCTGTGTGTGCCTTGTCAAGGGGCATGGCGGGCGCACAACAGGATCCAGCTTGTCCACAGAGGGTGGGCTGAGGTGCGCCTGGTACCGCTTTGTACGTGTGCCCGGCTGCTGTGCACACACGTGTTCACTCCCCCCGACAGGTGTCCTCTCACAATGCCCAGGGAAGCGGTGGTGTACTGTTCATGACCCCTCCCAACACGGCGTGCTCCAACTTGGCATGTGCGCATCTACCCGTCGCACCCACCCACCTGAGCACTGCGTCCATACGACTTCACACGACACATGTGTGTCTTCCACAGTAGTGCTACTCATTTGCGTTGACATCCAATACCAGTGGACTACATGGTCATGTCACGACTGCCGTGTACTTCACATACTCTCATCCTCTCTCATTCATACTTGTGAAATGAGTCAGCGGAGACAGTTTTGGTTTCAAACATTATATTGAGTCTTCTGTCCTCTGTGATGCAGTATAGTGGACACTACTGGCAGCGGGATACATGTTGAGGATATACTGAGCATGATTACAAATGGGATAGGGTGTAGGGTTACATGTGATTAGCTGTTGCATGTGGGATGTGGGCTTCAGAGTTACATCTGCTTGGCCAAGGCTGTGCTAATGTACATTTACGTATAGCTGCGGAGCTGCGGACTTTGACACAGACGGTATACATGTAGCCTACCAGACCGCTCGGCATCATGGGCACAGTCCATCTCAGTTCCATGTGACAGGTTTGCTGCGGTTGTTCCTCATGCACGCGTGCATGTGAGATGACATCAGGGCATGTGCTTGCGTGCATGCAGCGGCGTGCCACTTGTTGTTGCACTGTGGTGGTTACTGGACATGTCACAGTCACTGGGGTCGTGTTGTTGTTGTATGCACTTGTCGTCCATGCAAAGGTCCTGGTATGGGATTCCCGGGGCGGGGGTGGGAGGGGTGCAGCACCCACAGACTCCAGGCGACCTATTCATGTCCACTGAGCGGTGTGTGTGTCCATGTGCGCTGGATCCATGTCGTGTCCTGGTTGTTCGTGCAGTTCCGTCCATGTGGGTGCGATACACAGAGCCCATGCCACTGCCTCCCACGATGCATGCGGTGTTCCTGGATGTGATGGGGAACAGTGTGCATGTCCCGGTCATATCCGATGTCATGGCGATGTCGTTGATGGTGTGGTTACAGTTGCCGGTCGTTTGGTATGGCTGTTGTGGTGGTGACTGGCCAGTCCGTGCGGAAGCTGAGCATGGGTGCGGGGTTGGACTTCATAGGTCACTCGGGGAACCTGCGTTGTGGTCCGACGTATTTACAGGTTGTCAGGTATGCGATGCCGTCCAGCAGGGCTTCCATGTCATTGGTGGTGTACATGTTTGCCAGCCAATGAAGCGGATGGTGGCTGTCAAGGTGTTGTTCGTAGGTTGTCCCTTGGAGGACCATGATGGGGCATGCTGGGTGACATTCGATGTAGCTGTTCTCGATGATCCGTCGTGTGGAGGCACAGTGGTTCCATTTCAGTGCGGGTGCGATGTTGGCCACATACGCCATGCCCCCATAGGCAGAGCAGGCCCTGTCGTGTGCGTCCAGAGGGAGGAGTAGTGGTAGCAGGGCCGCCTTCAGACATGCCGGGTTGGAGAGGCATATCTCGATGGGATGCTGGTAGGGACACCTCCGACAGTAGAAGACGGGCATGACGCAGCTGAACAATGTGATGCGGTAAGTCAGTCGGTAACTTACGTTCAGCAGGGACAGGAGATCGCATCCCAATGTATGTATCGTGTTGGTTTTGTACAGCTTGAGCTGTTCGGCGTAGTTGGGTAGGTGTGTTGCGGTTGCCATTTCGCAGCGGTTCGTTGAGGTGGCGTGCTCCGGCTGTGTGTGCAGTCTGCAATGTGCACGCTCCGGGGTTGCTGTGAGCTCTGTGTAGTCGTAGGGAGACAGGACTTGTGTTCTGTTGGCTTGTTTGGAGGACACGGGCCCTCTTCCCACATGCTTCTCAGACAGTTCAAGGTCAGTGCTGTGTGACTCCTTCCAATTAACTTGCATGTGGCCGACATGGGGGAGTGTTTTCTTCTTTCTTCCCCGTCCGTTGTGTGCTTCTGTGATATGCGCTATCTGCCCTGTGGTCGGTCTCCTCGGCATGCCTGTGTTGGTCTATTCTTGGACAATGGCTGTATTCACCGGCTTCTGTCGTAGGGCTGTGGTTTCGGAGTTGGAATGGAAGGTCATTCAGTGCTGTCTGCTCTCCCTTGTGTGGGCGGCAGCCTGCCTTTCCACTCTGCGTTGGGCCTTGTGTGTGGATGTTATTCTTGGGCCACCTGTTGTCGGTCCCCGGGCTCTTTGGTGTTCCGTTTCATGTGTCTTGTTCATATGTGCAGGGTGGTATGGGTTTTTCAGTGTGGTACTGGCGTTCCTCTTCCCGAAGGGGCCCTGCTTCTCCTAGTTGGTGTTGCCGCCGCTGTGTGCTACGCCATGTTTGTTACACTGGGGTGTGTCCTGCAGTTGCGTGTCTTCACTGACATGTGTGCGTCGGTTGTGTGGCGTTGGGTGTTGTCCGTGAATTGGGCGTTGGGGACATGTCTGTGGCCGGCCTGTCACGTGTCATGTGCGTTCGGGGTGGGGCTGATGTGTGTGCTGCTTGGTTGTGTCCCTGTGTCTGTGTGCGACGCATGCATGGCGCTGCGGTTGGCCTCTGCGTTGTGCGCATGTGTGGCGGCGTCATCGGCGCTTTGGGGCCGTGACGGGGTGGTTGGTTCCTAGTCCCAGGTGGTGTGTACACATGTGTTCCGCGATGTTAGGATTTGGCCTGTGTGTCATATGTGGATGCAATGGTGGATGTGTAGTGTGCACGCGCTGGTGGGGGTTGTCCGCTTTTTCCGCCCTTGCACTGTGTGCGCTGTTTGCGTGCACTTGTTGTGTGTGTGCCTACCTGCGTCTCCGCGGCACGTTGCGTCCTTGGTGGTGCATCAGCAGAAGCATGGGAAGGGCCTGCAGTGCTGGATTCATGCCCGGGGTGCCGCTTCTTCGTTGTCCGTGCTCTGCGTCCGTGTTTCCGCCTCTCTTTCACGTGCGGTGTCTCTTTGCCGTGGGAGCCGTTTGTTTGCGGCATCGTAATTTATGCGCCGGGCGGGACGTGTTTCGTCGGACGGTGTGTGTCAGTTGTGCTGCGCCGCTACGTGTGCGGGCGCACTTTGATGGCGGACGGTGTTGCTGGCTTGCCGGCGGTGTTTGGCCTGCTTTTCGCATCGTAATTGGGCGGGCGTGTGGACTGCTGCGTGCCGGCGGTAACTGGTGGTTTTTGCATCCGCCAGCACGGCGGTTGTGCTTCCGCCCGCCATCGTAATGTGCCCCCAAGAAACACAATAAAAATTAACCAATAGAAATACAGAAAATCGAAATAAACCAATGAAATTAAACAAATAATTTAAAATACACTATATAAGCAAAGAAAAATGATTCTTATTTTATACCTTAAGCCAAAATAATTAAGGAAGGCGAAACTCTGCCGGATTTTCACCACAAGCAAAGACTGCATCAAATTCAGGCCTACTACACTTTTCAAAAAGTAAGTAAATTACCATTTCTAAATAAACTGTTAAATTAAAATGTAACAGAGTTTAAAATTGCTAACTAAAATTACTAACATATATTTTATCTATTTATGTTTCCACTACAGATATTACTCCAAAGAACGAGAAAAAACAATTTACCTCGCAAAAACATCTAACTAACAAAGGGGTCTATTATAATGGCAGGCAGATCGCCACCGCCCGAATGGCGGTGGCGATCCGCCCGCCATTATTCTCCGCCCGCCTCTCATTCCCCCCCGCCATATTAGGATGGCGGGGGGGACCCCGGCGGACGGAAAGACCGTCCGCCGGTTTTTCGCCGGTCAAACAGGAGACCGGGCGGAAAAGGGGATTGATATGGTGGCGGTGTCTGCAAGACACCGCCATCCATATCAAGGTGCAGGCGGTGATGTGCCTTTCCATGGCGGCGTTGCCGCCATGGAAAGGCATGCAGAGTCTGCATGTGGGGGCCCGTTGCGGGCCCCCAGGGTGATGGGGGGGTAGGGGGTGCACATGGGGGGTACCATAGGTACCCTCCTGCATTTGCATGCACAACGTGGCAGGCACCGCGCGGTACCTGCCACGTTGTGCATGCAAATGCACAAATGCCTTTTTACACATTGCGGCGGGTGCTGCTGAGAGCACCGCCCGCCGCAATGTTAAAAATGCGGGATGCGCCCGCCAGTGTGGCGGGCACATCCTAATTGGATTTGCGGGACCGCCGCATACATAGCGGGCGGTCCCATTTGCCGAATCGATGGCGGGCGGACTTTGTCCGCCCGCTATCATAATGATGCCCAAAGTAAGTATACTTTAAAAAGCCTTTCTAAAATCTCACAAAAATGCAACTAAACCCCTAATCTATCCTAAACCCCAATACCACCCCATGTACAATTGTAAAACAACAAATAAAATATGCTTTATTTTCCTTTCACAGAAACAAACGACCAAACAACATTTATTAAAAAAGAACATCTCCATTGAAAGACAACTAAATCACACTTTGTAAGTATATAAAAAAAGTCTCTTTTTACCATATAAACATGTATATTATGCTTTTTCATATATATTCATATGCATTTTTTTATAGAATTTTCCACATCACAATGACTGAAGGCGCCCAATTTATAACATCTCAGAAAGGGAAATTCTTATTGTGTTACATGGGGTACGTCTACACCCAAGAGAAGCAAACTGGCCTTAAAGTGAATTGTAAATGTTCAAAATATTATTCTAATAAATGTTATGGTCGTGCTACTACCAGGGAAACAACTGTTTTATATACTAGGGAACATAACCATCCACCTAATGTTTCTGAAATAGAAGTTAGAGAAACCCTTGATAATATAAAAGAATTAAGTACTCACTCACAAACTCCTACAAGTGTTATACTTAAAGAAATTTTGCCTAAAGTACCCAAAGAAGCAACCGGTCAATTACCATCCATTGCTTCAATGAAAAGAACCATAGCAAGAACTAAAAAAGCAACAACAACCACAATACCTACTCCTAAAAGTTTTGAAGACGTAATAATTTCCCCAGAGCTAGCTATAACACACAGTGACGAACCCTTTATTTTCTACGATAATAAAAACAAAGAAAAAAGAATTATTATGTTTGCTACAGCAAACAATATAACTAAACTTCAACAATGCCAAACATGGATGATGGATGGTACCTTTACAATATGTCCCAAACCATTCTACCAACTTTACAGTATCCATTGCCAATATCATAACAGTTGCATCCCCTTTATTTATGCCTTGTTACCAAATAAACAGAATACAACATATACTGAAATATTAGGTAAAATAAAACAAGAAACAAATGATTTTTTCCCTCAAAGAATAATCATAGACTTTGAGCAAGCTATGATAAATTCTATCCTTAAATTGTATCCCCACACATCAATACAAGGATGTTACTTCCATTTTAATCAATATTTATGGAGACATCTACAAAAATCTTCACTTAGGGGTCTATTACGATGGCGGGCGGACAAAGTCCGCCCGCCACTGCAACGGCAAAAGGGACCGCCCGCCATAGGTACGGCGGTCCCGCCATTCAAATTAGGATGCGACCGCCACACTGGCGGGCGCATCCCGCATTGTTTACATTGCGGCGGGCGGTGCTGTAAGCAGCACCCGCCGCAATGTAAAAAATGCATGTTGTGCATTTGCATGCACAACGTGACAGGCACCGCGTGGTGCCTGCCATCTTGTGCATGCAAATGCAGGGGGGTACCATAGGTACCCCCCATGTGCACCCACCACCCTCTCAACATCCTGGGGGCCCGCAACGGGCCCCCAACAGCGAAAACCGCATGCCTTTCCATGGCGGCAACGCCGCCATGGAAAGGCTGCTCTCCGCCTGCATGTTAATGTGGATGGCGGTGTCTTGCTGACACTGCCACCATATTAAGCCCCTTTTCCGCCCGGTCGACCCGTCGACGGGCGGAAAAGCGGCGGACGGTCCTCCCGTCCGCCGCGGACCCCCCAGCCATCCTAATGTGGCGGGGGGTCATTCAGGCATGGATGGCGGGCGGATCGCCCCCGCCGGGCCGGCGGTGGCTACCGCTGGCCCGGCGGGGCGATCCACCCGCCATCCTAATAGGCCCCTTAGTGTAGGATATGCAACAAATATTACCTTTGCATACCAAATTAAAAATCTAATTGCCCTGGCCTATGTGCCAGTAACAGATGTGGCTGAGCATTATAACCTTTTAATTGAAAGTCCTTTTACCAACAAAATGAACAGAAATTATCTCCCCTCCTAGACTATTTTGAGGATACCTGGGTGGGGAGATTACATAGATCAAGCCATAGGAGACAACCCAAATTTCAAATTCCTTGGTGGAACGTGTACCTAACTACACTTAATCCAAAATTAGAGAGAGGGGTCCTTCTCACCAAAGGGACAGGACACCAAAACAGACAATATGTCAAAAGCAAAATCCCTTTGGGTTCCTCATAAACACACTGTATACCACACCAATCTCACATACACTCTAATCACCATCAATGGAATTGAAAACCAGAAAAATTTAATACAAATTATCTTTATTGACAGGATCCTTATTCAATTTATTAAAAATATATATTGTTTGTAGATTCTTTTCCTATTTTTTAAAAACACATGAAAATAACAATATTATTAAAAACAAAATTCATGGGAGAATGCAACAAAAATTATATAATAATGATCGAGCCCAATAACTCAATTTAGCAATCCAAGACAAAAAGGTTTTTGCAATATTTAGTTTGAAATTGAACATTACATGACACAAATGTTGATGCCGGGACTATAAAGTCTCCTCGCATGCTCCTGCTTCTGTCAGTTTCATTGCAGAAACTGACAGAAGCAGGAGCATGCGAGGAGACTTTATAGTCCCGGCATCAACATTTGGATTGAGGTAGCTGATAGGCTGTTATCCTATATTTGAGGACTCGATTTTTTACAGAAGACCGGCATTATCTTTGAGCCACAGCTCCAGTGGCTAAACCTAAAGGGGTCCATGATCAGGGTCCTACGGATGATTTTATCGATATACAGACTCCGGCAAATTTGTGAAGTTTATGGAAGCATAACTTTAAAACTTTAAGAAGAATCGTCACCTTTACTATTGAGGGATCGTATGGTTAATGTGGAGAACTAGAACTATCGAGGAAGGAATAGAATATTTTCCTCTTCCCACTTGTTGCTCTTTCATCTGTCTAGATTATTGTGTTGGGAGACACCAATATTAATTGTTAGCCTGAAGAAGGTGGTGTATTCAATCAATCCACCGAAACGCGTCGCTTTGTTCTGAAAACATACCCAGCATTATTGGGTTTTTTGACAACAGGGACTTGAATGAACACTGATACCTGTGTCATGTAATGTTCAATTTCAAACTAAATATTGCAAAAACCTTTTTGTCTTGGATTGCTAAATTGAGTTATTGGGCTCGATCATTATTATATAATTTTTGTTGCATTCTCCCATGAATTTTGTAAATATGTGTTGTTTTTAATAATATTGTTATTTTCATGTGTTTTTAAAAAATAGGAAAAGAATCTACAAACAATATATATTTTTAATAAATTGAATAAGGATCCTGTCAATAAAGATATTTTGTATTACATTTTCTGGTTTTCAATTCCATTGATGGTGATTAGAGTGTATGTGAGATTGGTGTGGTATACAGTGTGTTTATGAGGAACCCAAAGGGATTTTGCTTTTGACATATTGCCTAACTACACTTAACCAAGAAGCTAAAACCAATAACACAGTTGTAGGTTGGCAAAATGCCTTCCTATCTTCTACAGGACGAAGCACTCTACCCTACATAAACTATTACTTGCCATACAAAAAGAACAAAGCTTCCAAGAACTCAGAATGCAACAATCTGTCACCCAACTAAAGCCAAAGCTTTCAAGACAAACTAATCAAATGTATCAGTATCTTCAACAGCAAGTTCAGCTATACCCTTCCACAAGAGGCCTAGAATACTTAAATATGATAGCCAAAAGCCTACTCTAAAACATACAAACAATGTAAATATACTACTCTAAACAATAAAATTATTAGAATAAAAACAGTGCATTTTTTTCATAATAAAATTAATTATTTTGTCTAATATATTTTATAAATTAATATTTACATATATATAGACAAATTAATTAAACATTAAAGCAAATAAACAGCAACTGCAATTAAATTAAAATGAATTCCCTCCCACAATTAAAAAGTTTAAAAACACTTACCATTCCCGTAGTTGTAATCGAAAAATGCCACATCTTCTAAAGTAATCCAGGTAGTACATAATCCATAGATATTAAAAAGTAACCCCAAAAAATGTAAAAATACAACTGTATCAAAAATTAATCCTCCATTTATAACTCGACATTCCGGTAGCCATAAAAAACCCGAAAAATAGTTTAAAATAAGAACCGCTCCATGAAATCTGAAAAATTAAGGAAGTGTTAACTAATTATTAGTTAATTTAACTAATACACACTTCCTTAAAAATAAAATAGCAATGTTCCTTAATTTCAAACTTCTTTTTCGTAAAACCTAGAAATAAAAAACAAACATTCCCACCCATATAAATAGACACATAATACACTTAATAACATTATTACATACATTATACACAGAATAGTAACCTAAAAACTACTTAACTGTAAAAAATCTAAATAGGCCGCAAATACGGAACACAACGTTAATCATTAATACATAAATAAAACACTAAACACACCATAACTTGTTAAACATAACTCAACGCACACTAACTACAACCTTACTACCTTTGAAATACACTAAAAATAGTCTAATATGTAAGAAAATTACTCTTACCTTCTTCGACGTGAAGCAGCTCCCAACCGCGAGCTTCTTCCTTCCCAAATGACCCAAACCAACAGCGAGCGGTTACTAAATTAAAGCCCCAAACAAATATGGCAACTGTAAACTTATTAAATAAATGTCTTAATTTTTTTTAATATTATAAAATGGTATTAAAATTACTGTTATATTCTAATAAAATACAAAAAAATGTATTTCATTTATTTATATGTATTATCTGTTTTTTATATTATGTAAAATTATAATAATAAATATTATGAATTAATAATATTTAATATTATAATTAGGAAAATGTATATATGTCAAAGAACAATTACTGAAAAATTAAAATAATTTTTGTTTATCTTCAAAAAATATCTACTTTCTCAATAAATGGTACAACTCTTAATAAATGTAATAATTATAAATATTAATATTTTAATATTAATATTAATAATTAAAATGTATTGTTTGTATTTAAAAATTAAACTGTTTTTTTCTCAAATATATAGTACAAATATTTTCAATATAATGTTAATAAATACTTACCAACATATGTAACAATTATAAAAATGTTAAAAATATCAAACAATAATTAGCAATTGTTAAAAATATATATTAATATCTGAAATGTGCATGAAAAATCTGCAAAACCATCATGTTATATTTCTAATATATAAACAAATGTGAAGTACAATTATTTATATTTGTAAAAATATTTGTTTATTTTTTACATGTTAAAATATACATATTGGTAAACTGTATTTTTCTCTGTAATAAATGTACTCTCCTGTATATATATGTATTATTGTTTTTTTTCAATTTGTAATAAAAATACACTTTGCATTTATCTGACATTTTATTTTTCAAATTAATAAAAATTACTAATCAAAATAAAAATTTTAATTTTTGACCTACCTTTTCATTGCTATTACATTTAGGGGCCGATTCCGATCTCGGCCGGTAGTGCTCCGAATCGGATTCGGATTTACCGGATCCGATTCGGAGCCCTGGTTCCCGACCGAATCGTACGCGGGTCCGGCCGAGCGAGTACGATGCAAACTCCCGCAAAATCGCCGACCGACTCGTACGCGGCTTCAACACGCTCCGACCGACTCGCATGGACACGACTCGCACCGCGCTATGGAGACGTTTCCCGGCCGGGTAAGTACGATGCGCGCCTTGAGCAGTCCGACCGACTCGCGCCGTCCGGCTCGAAAAAGCTGTCGGAGCCGGACTTTGGGGGTCCGCGTCGAACCCCCCTGTACGCGTAGGCGCGCGAGTCGCACACA
Organism: Calotriton arnoldi; assembly: GCA_963921515.1. Taxonomy (NCBI): domain Eukaryota; kingdom Metazoa; phylum Chordata; class Amphibia; order Caudata; family Salamandridae; genus Calotriton; species Calotriton arnoldi. Next base: position 3,258,609 of record CAWUFW010000116.1, read on the forward strand.
GGGGGGACCCATGGGTCCCCCCTACCTGTGCATGTACGCCGCGATGCGCATGGACGCGTACCCGCTGTAGGGAGCGCCATTGTTCGCCTCGCACCCATTGAGTCAATGGGAGCCCGCGTACGTGTTGTACGACCGGCTCCCATTGACTTCAATGGGAGTCCGACCGAATCGAGTCCGATAGCATGCGAATGCATCGTACTCGTCCGGTCGGACTGCTAGGGTCCGATTCGGTCGGAATTCTCTCCGGGTCCGACTCGGTCGGAGAGATTTCCGGCCGGAATCGGAATCGGCCCCTTAATTTTTGTTATTAAATATATTTTATTAAATTGTTTGTTATAAAATGCAAATATTTTAATTAAAAAGATATATAATGTTGTTGTTTTTTAAATATAAATAATGTGTTTATACTATTTTTAACTATAATAATAATATTTTCCTATATTTTAAAAACCACTCACCTAAATTATTAGTCAGTATTTAATTGGAGTAGGTGCTGGACACTAAACTTAATTAATTTACTATTCCCACTCCAGTCAGTATTTAATTGGGGTAGGTGCTGGATACTAAACTTAATAAATTTACTATTCCTACTCCAGTCAGTATTTAATTGGGGTAGGTGCTGGTCACTAAACATAATTAATTTAGTATTCCCACTCCTGTCAGTATTTAATAGGGGTAGGTGCTGGACACTAAACTTAATTAAATTACTATTCCTACTCCAGTCAGTATTTAATTGGGGTAGGTGCTGGTCACTAAACTTAATTCATTTACTATTCCCACTCCAGTCAGTATTTAATAAGGGTAGGTGCTGGACACTAAACTTAATTTAATTACTATTCCTACTCCAGTCAGTATTTAATTGAGGTAGGTGCTGGACACTAAAGTTAATTATTTTACTATTCCAACTCCAGTCAGTATTTAATTAGGGTAGGTGCTGGACACTAAACCTATTTAATTTACTATTCCCACTCCAGTCAGTATTTAATAGGGGTAGGTGTTGGACACTAAACTTAATTTAATTACTATTCCTACTCCAGTCAGTATTTAATTGGGGTAGGTGCTGGACACTAAACTTAATTAATTTACTATTCCCACTCCAGTCAGTATTTACTTAGGGTAGGTGCTGGACACTAAACCTATTTAATTTACTATTCCCACTCCAGTCACTATTTAGGGGCCGATTCCGATCCGGGTTGGAAATCGTTCCGACCGACACGGACCGGTACTGAAGTCCGACTGACTCGTACAGGCGCAGTCCGACCTGGCAAGTACGATGCGTCCCGGTCGAAATCCAACCGACTCGCACGGAATCAATCCGGACTGACCGAAACGTACGGAAAACAGTGCCCGCTCGGAAACGGACCCGAAACCTTCCGACCGACACGGAACGGCTATAGTTCCGACCGACACGAACACGCGCCGTACAACCTGCCAAGTACGATGCAAAGCGTCGTGGGCGAAAGCGAGTCGCACGGAGTCCAAGCCGTACAACTGATTCGTGCGGAACAGAGAGATTGGCAAGAAAAAGAGCCCGTCGCGACCAGCGCGTACGTGAAACATGCAACATAGCACAATGTCAGTGTGACTGACTCGGATCACCCCGCAAGTGACGCCACAGGCGTACGACCCGGTCAACTGAACGTCTCCGTCAGGTCCTAAAGAAATCATGGACATGACACAGAAAAAGGCCAAACAGGCAGTTAGAAAACCAAACAAATTCAATATTCAAACCAAGACACACCCACAACTCCACCTATAAAAAAAACAAAAATCCAGACCATGATCCTCTGCAAATCACACAGACCTGCAAACAGACAACACCACCACACTGAGACATACAGCCACAACCTACACACTACACACCACTAGCACCACACAATAAGCACACTCACAGATACCCAGCCATACACATACTCACCAACCCTCACTACCACACACACCCACCCATCCATCTCCACCACCACCCATCACCATGCCCCAAAGAAGAATCCAAAGTTCACAGACAGTGAGTTGGAAGTCATGGTAGATGAAATCATCAGAGTAGAGCCACAGTTATTTGACTCCTTGGTCCAACAGACCCCCCTATCCCAGAAAAGCAAGATGTGGGCGAGGATTGTCGACAAGGTGAATGCACTAGCACCTAGCATGTGCACAATGGACGACATCAGGAACAGGTGGTACGACATACGCAGGAGGGTCAAGAAACTCATCGGCAAAGAACATGCCCTGAGCCAGCACACTGGTGGCAGTCCCCCTGCCAAACCGGTGCATCTCACTTCCTGGGAGGAGAAGGTGCGGGCCATGCTCCCACCAGTTGGCCTCCATGGATTGCCTGGAATACCAGAGCCTGGTGAGTACACAAACAACTATTCCAAATTGTGATGTAATAGCAATCCGCACCCACAGACATTAATGTCAGGGGGACAGAGAAAACATTCACTGTCATCAAGCCACAGCAACCTAAAGATAACTATCATCTCATGTGTATGCGACCTAGAGAAACACAATACCTGCAATGTCCCAGTAACATGTACCTAGGCCAATACATGTACAAACCCACTGACAAATACACCAGGGATTTGGCCCCAAACACCACCAAACACTGTCAGCCATCATGCTACCACAGTAACACACACTCCCAGGGAAGCGGAGTCACAGGAAGGAATGTTTGGTGTGCCGGGAAGGTGGGTGTAGCGGAAAGCATGATGGGATTTGTAGTCACAGCCCATAGTCCCCATCCCACATGTCCCAGGAATACCCCCATGCACCATGCTCACCTCACAGGGAGTGGCAAAGTACTGCCAAGATTGATGAAACTGGGCTCTGGTGTGGGGAGCACAAGGCCTTGCTGGGACTTCGGCTCCAACAAACACCAGGACACCACTGTCAGACAACTTCAACATGTACTTAGACTCACTGTCATGGAAGCATGGCCCATGGTGGCCTATCTGGTCCAGGGGGAGGAGGAGTGCAACCTCAGACTACATCTCCCAGCAGGCCCTGTCACACACACCCCTCCCACCACCAACAAACAACACACCTGGGACCAAGCACAACCTGAGACTCAAGGTAAATCGACTTCCAAGATGCCTGACACTGGGCCCTAGGTGGAGGAGCAGCAATCCATGGTGGTATTTGTGTGCCAATGCAGATTGTAACTACAAACATACCTGCAATGTTACAGGAAAGATCCCCATTCACAAAAGTCACTAAACTGAGAACAAACTCACAGCAAGGCAATGGGATCCAAACACCAGTCACATGCAGCAGCCATCTTGTCAGCACACATTCAATACCAGGAAAGCTGAGTCACAGGAAGGAAGCATGGGTTTGCTGGGAAGGTGGGTGGAGTCAAATGCATGATGGGAGTTGAAGTCACAGCCCATAGTCCTCATCACACATGTCCCAGGAATACCCCCATGCACCATGCTCACCTCACAGGGAGTAGCAAAGTACTGTCAAGATTGATGAAACTGGGCTCTGGTGTGGGGAGCACAAGGCCGTGCTGGGACTTGGGCTCCAACAAACACCAGGACACCACTGTCAGACAACTTCAAAATGTACTTAGACTCACTGTCATGGAAGCATGGCCCATGGTGGCCTATCTGGTCCAGGGGGGAGGAGGAGTGCAACCTCAGACTACATCTCCCAGCAGGCCCTGTCCCACACACCCCTCCCACCACCAACAAACAACACACCTGTGTGAGGCACGGAAGTGCACGTTTCGCAATGTCCATGTAAGTCAATGAAACTATACATGAGCTGTCCATGCACACAGCTCTACGTGCACATAAAACGCATCAGGTCATCAGGACAATGTTCCAAACCTACATTGGCATCTGCCTGTGATAATTGAGGACAATGCTATGCACATACACTTATCATGAAGCATAGTACCTATTTGAATGTGTGTGATACGTTGATGTGTGCTGAACCACAACATACATTGTGTGTCTCTTCCACCCACAGGGGCATCTGGGGAAACTTCAAGAACAGACGAGGAAGATTCCCAGTCCCAGACTCTGGTAGACACAGAGCTGGCCGGTGTGGATGCCTCTCACTCCTCTGACGACGACCACGAACGACCTGGACCCTCCAGTGTGGATCAGCGTGCAGCAGCAATAACATCTGTACCCCCTGCCACCACTCCTGCTACATCTGACAACACCCAGATGACCCCTACTAACAACGACAGACCAAGCCAACCCAACACCGAGGGCACAGCAACACAGGGCACCCTGGAGGTGGCTGCCAATACCACCAGTGCCATCACAGGAGGAGGCCCAGTGTCGTCTGTGCCTGCAACAGCAGGACATGCTCGTGGGGGTAGGGGTGGTGGGAGTGGGGGCAGGCTGAGGCCACGTCATGCCCATGGTGCTGCACCCCAAGCTGATCCCCAGTTGGGACGCATCATAAATGCGTACCAGCAATGCACCGGAGACTTTGGCCAGGTTGTGGGACACCTCAGGGACATTAAACAACAGCAGGCTGAACATCATGCCAGATTGGACGCACACATGTTGCGGGTGGAGACACACATTGCCCGCATGGAGTCCAAGATGGACAAGTTGGATGATGTAACGGCTGTGCACAGAGACATACTTGGATGCCTACGTCAGATTGCTAACAACATGGCCCCAACTCCCTGTGTGCCCACTACATCAGTTGCCACAACATCTGCAACTGCCACAGGTAGGGAGGTGGGCTCTGACGGAAACTCCAGCGCACGGCCCCAGCCTGCACCTGAGGGACCCCCCCAAAGACGACGAGGGGTCGTCCAAAGAAGGACAAGTGAGAGGCAGCTGGCCATGCACATCCCCCAGGAAGTGAACACCTGTTCCTGATGTCCACCATTGTGTGCAAACCCTTCACCTTGTCGACTGTCCCCAACTCTCCCACATGTGATGGAGGGTCTGATTTGAACCAATGGATCTAATGACTGTGGACTTTACTCTGGTAATTTCATCTACCAACACTACCAACCCCCTGTGAACTTTGGATTCCCATTGCACTGTACAGCACTTCATGCCACCTACATCATTCACACACATGCATGTAAATAAACACTTCAACTCACACTTGTAGCCTCTGTGTTAAATTTAACCGGGTTTGTCACATATAGGTGATGATATGCTAAAGTAGGACTGTGCAGGAAAACCACCAGAGCAATCTAGACACTGAAATGTGATTTATGTTGATGTGACACATATGAGAGGTACACACTACTAGGTCAACACAACACAAATTCCCCATGCCCATCAGATTCTTTGCCTCAAACATTGTGAACTGCAAGTACACACAAATGCTGAAGCAGTGGCAATCAGCCCACAGGTCCAGCATGCCAAGGATTGTCAGATGTGTGGACACAGAGGAAGCACACCACAAACTGGTGCACACCTTTATTACACATACACAACAAGTAAACTAAACATCAGATGCAAGGTACCCTCACATGACAGTGATCCAAAGTAACCAAGAATGGCAGACATGCCAGCACCGGGGTGTGTGGGATGATGCATCCGGGAACCATTAAAGGTTGCACTCTGTAACCGTATTGTGTGTTTCAGAGGTTACATGTCACCAGACAACAGCCAATGGACCCTGTGAATGACAGACATACAACAGTATTGAAATCACTAAATCACTGCATACATCTACAATACACATTACAAACACTATTCCAAAGAGTTGTGAAAAGATACGAAGATTCATGGCAACACTGATTGGGAGGACATACTAACTCAAGGGACACATCAATGCAACAATCATGACACGTAGCATGCAGAAACACATATGCTCTGACAGTGCACAACACAGACACATATCAGGTGATGCAAGAATAGTTGACAACACATCCCTGTATACTCACAATTAGGAGAAGAAGTTGTTGATGAGCTGAGTCCGGACATCCCCCTCACCCTCATCATCACTTGCAACATGTCCCAGGCCAGGATCCTCCCATGCTGGTGGTTGATGGCCGTCATCATCTTCGATGAGAGGCACCTCCTCCCTCACTGCCATGTTGTGTAGCATGCAACACACAATAAATATCTTGCATACCTTTTCAGGTGCATATTGGAGGGCCCCTCCTGTCCGGTCCAGGCAGCGGAATCGGCTTTTCAGGAGTCCAAATGTCCGCTCAATCACTCGCCTGGTCCGCCCATGTGCTTCATTGAAACGTATCTGCGCTGGTGTGACAGGGTTCCTAAGAGGTGTCAGCAACCACGGCATGTTGGGGTACCCGGAGTCACCTGCATTCAAACAACCAAACATGTCATGGGTCAGGAAAGAGCGTGTAATCCAAAGATACTTAAAACACACAAGGTAAAGTGCAATTACACACCGACAAGCCAGGCATGCTGGTTCTGCAGCTGTGACATCATATGTGGTATCCTGCTATTCCGCATGATGTAGGCGTCGTGTGCTGAACCAGGGAAACGGACACAGAGATGTGAAATTGTCATGTCCGCAAGACATACCACTAGGGCATTAATAGAGTGAAAATGTTTACGGTTGCGGTAAGTCTGCTCATGGGCCTGTGGTGGTACCAAAGCCACATGTGTCCCATCTAATGAGCCGATGACATTTGGCATCCCTCCCAGTGCATCGAAATCTCCCTTTATGCCTGCCATTTGTTGTTGGCTGGGAAATCGGATGTATCGGTCCAGATACAACAACATTGCCTCCAAAACATCACGGAGAACACGACTGAACATGGTCTGTGACATCCCACCAGCACCAGCCACTGTGTATTGGAATGTTCCGGTGGCAAAAAAATGTAGGGCTGCCATCACTTTCACCTTGGGGGTTAGCGCAGTTGGATACGCACGCCCAGGTTGTAAATGTGGGGACAACTGCTCCTCCAAATCCTCAATCAGCTGGCTTGTGAAGCGGTACCGTCGGATGCAGTCACGTTCAGCCATGGTTGCAAGGTCCGGGAAGGGTCTGTGGACATTAGGTCTCCTGCAGTACATAGAGTATCAAAGAAAGTATTTCAGTTCCCCCACATCTGTGGCTATGACCATGCCAAATACCACATGCTACATCACATCAGGACACAATTAAGTCAGGTGTGTGCAATTCAGCATGGACACATATGCCAGCCATGTGCCCCTCACCTAACATGTCAGCTCCACATGGTGACACCACAAGTGCCATGCTCTGCTATCGACAAACTGTGGGCCCTGTCACAGTACATCTGAACATATGTCACATACCAAACACACACCTCAATAACTAGTGAGGACAGTTGTGTTGTCAAAATTACAGGGGACTGGCAGCCACACACACGGGGAACATGCATTGCAACATGGACACAGTCACCATGTAATGTCTGATGTACACGTTCCATCACAACCATCAGTTGTCTGCATGGCAAACGTGGATGTCTGTGACACACAGACACAACACCAAATCACATGCCCAAAACTGATGGAGGTTTAGGGGGATTAACAACTCCCAGATACAAATATGTCCATGTGCCTAGCACTATACGCAAATACTCATGATGTACCACACACAGCAAGGCCAGGGACACACATGACATATCATATGCAATGTAGGGTTCATGTAACATGGCAATACACAATGTGCCCCTGCAACTGTGCCCAGGCCACGTGTGTTGACCAGCAAAGTCCCCAAGCACATTAGGGAGGTGCATCACACACAATGCCTTTTTGTGACCATGTAACATGGCACATCCTGGTAGTGTGTACCACATTGTGCACATCAAATATGACATGTGTAGACATGTACCAACACATGTAATGAGGCATGAATAGTGATTGCCTGTACTGTGTGACAGGCTGTCACTGTGTTTTCCAGCCCCTCAGTCCATGTCAAAACATTTCGGTTGGCAGCTTCTGACCATCGAATGTAAGGGTCACACAGGCTTGTGCGATTGTGAATGACGCGTCGGACACATAGGGACCAAGGCGTACGCACGCCTTGGTCATAGACTGTAATGGCTATTAATGCGGGTGCGATTTGATGAGACGCGTCGGACACATAGGGACCAAGGCGTACACACGCCTTGGTCATAGACTGTAATGGCTATTGATGCGGGTGCGATTTGATGAGACGCGTCGGACACATAGGGACCAAGGCGTACGCACGCCTTGGTCATAGACTGTAATGGCTATTAATGCGGGTGCGATTTGATGAGACGCGCGGACGCCTAGGATCCAAGGCGTACGCACCCATTGGCTATTGGCTATCATGGAGACGAGCCTTGTGTTTTGCTATGTGTACGACTCGTGTGCTGCCAGATTCAGTTGGGCCACTACAACAATGTTGCAAATTAAATGGTGTCATGATGCAGAAAGATTGAACGACGCGGAAGGCGTGTCCGATGCATTCAAAGTCATGGATTGGGCAAATTCGGATAATGCGAACGAGTCTGACCTATCTCTTTGGCCGCATCGAACAGATACTGCCTCTGTAGCACAGATTTAAGGCTCTCTGTTCCCCAGAGACTGCACTTGCTTGCACTACATGCCACAGGACTGCATTTCATCACACCACTGCTGCTGTCTCTGCATCCTCTGTATCCTGCAATGGCACGTACTGTGGAGAGGGCCCCAGCATTCACTGAGGAGGAGAACCAGGCCCTGCTGGACAGCCTCCTCCCACAGTACTGCAAGCTGTATGGGAAACCAGGGAGCAGGTGAGTGTGGAGTCCAATGCCTTTGCTTTTGTACATGTAGTCTGACTGGCACCACTAGCATTGTGCTCACCAAGGGCAAGCATGCACACTGAGTAAGTTCAAGTTTCTGAGTGTGCTGATGCATGTACACAGCTGGCAATGTTTCTGATTGACTTACTGTCCTTTTTCCCTTATTTAAATGTGTTTATGTGTGACATACAATTGACTAATAGTGACACTTCCAGACATGCAAAACCTAGCATTGATGAAGAGGGAATGTGACAATGCCTGCCATTCCAGCCATTTCAGCAACCAAAAACTGTAAGGGCAACTATGAACTGCTGCAATACACCAGACATGTAAGGGTACCAATCTGCAGGAGGGCCTCATGGTGGTTTGGGAATAAGAAATTGCCAGTTCATTGCAGTAAGATAGTTGGTGTAGAGTTGCACCACAGCTGCAGACCCTAGACCCCAGCTCTCCTCATCAGCTGTGTTGCAGATACAGTGCTGTATGCTTGTCTGCGAAAGTTAAGCAAACACCTGTAACCCCCCCCCGGTAGCAAATGTGCTGACTCAATTGATATGTTGTTGTTGCCAGTGTTCACTAATGAATGTGGGTCATGCAATGTAGGGAGAGGCTGGGGAGGGGGTGTAAGTGGAGTGGCCCATGTGATTGGTCTACCCGTGCTGGTACACGTCCTGTGCAACTCTGTGCCTCACAGTGTCCGGTCTGAGCAGTGAGTGGGTGTCCACCCTGAGGCCATCGGTCTGCCAGCACTGCCATGTCGTGAATTGGGGCTTGCACACAGGACAACTGCCCATTACCATAGTTGCACTACCTGCATACATGATATGCACTGTAAAGTTCTACATGTGTGTACAACTGTGTGTTTGGGAACATGGAGCATGTGTAGTGATGTTGTCTCACATTGTCATCCTCACAGGTCACTGCCCATGAGAAGAATGAAATATGGCAGACCATCGCCCGGGAAGTTAGGTCGGTGGGGGTCTACAGACGCCGCATCCGCCACTGCCAGAAGAGGTGGCAGGACCTTCGTGGCTGGACTCGGAGGATCGCAAGGGTTCAGCTGAAGCTGTCGCCTCCTCGCAGGAGGGGCGGACGCCGGAACCTGACACCCCACATGCTACGGATCCTGGTGGTGGTCTTTCCAGACCTGGATGGGCAGTTGAAGGCCAGACAGCAGCAAGGAGGGGGTAAGTCCATGCCTTGTTGGTGTATTTGGGTTAATCTGCACTTTGCACTCCTTCAGCCAAGTTACACTCCCACAGTTAGTCTGTCTGCTCAGACAAGTTCCATGTGGCTATATTTGGTGATGCCCCATTCACATCTGATGCCCAGGTGTGTCCCTTCCACTCTTTCACATGTGTCACTTGGGCTGAGTGTATTTACTGTTGTCCAAGGGAATGTTGACAGCAACATCAGCAAAATGTACATTAACTTGAGCTACATGGGTGAGGCTAATCTGGGACATGTGTCAGATCTTTTATGGATTATTAACCTGTGCTCTGTGTGTGCTCAACATCTCTGCACTAATTGCTGTTGTGGGTCAGCATAGGAGTGTGAGGTATTGACCACACACCCATGCAGCAGGCATGCACAATCGTGACACATCAGACATTTGATGTGTATGAGTTCCAGAAAATGCATGGTCACCTGCATTGTGCTCCTGCTAATCCCATGTATCACATGGCCCATGGACAGGTCTGCCTTCTCCGGTCACCTGAGACACTCTGGCCTCCTAATCTTGTGTGTCAGCCAACACTTCGACCATTGTGAACGTTTATTATCATGTGCCTGACTCTGTGTCAAGCTGGCCTGCCATAGCTTTTCGTATTTCAGAGATGTGCTATATGTTTGTCATGGACAGACATCTGACATGTGACTATTGGTTCTGCACACAGGGCAATACATATGTGTGTAGTCACTATAATGTGCATAATGGTGTATTCAACAGATTTGTGTCAGCAGCTTTACTATGTACTTGTGATGTCCTCTGTGATCAGGTATACAGGGTTGTAGACTCACAAACTGTGATGTGTCATGTTGCTTATGTGGCTTTATCATATTCTATCAAATGTGTGTAGCATGTGGTGACCATGTATACATGACCACTACCGGAGTTCCATTCACAGTGCAAACATGAGTGTGACACATTGCTGAATGTGGAGTTGGCATGCACTGCCCCTGTAACAGTAGTCAGTACTGACTGATGGGCCAGACAGGCCTGTGGCCTTATGTTATACACTAATATCTGGGTCATGCTGTATTGTGACATGTGTCTTGTATGCAGCCACAGTGTGCTAGCTTTACGTTTCAAGACATGGGCCGTAATGGTGTCTGGTAATGGAAGTATGTTCATCATAGCAACAATGAGGTCATGCCATCACAAATGCTGTTCCAAAACCTGAGTCAGTGGCCTGGAATGTGACATGTGTGTCAGAACACATGACAGTAACGATCAGAGCAGATCAGAGTACTGGGTAGTCTGGTAATGCCTGCACATGTGCTGTCCGACATCATACATACTATGGGCTGATGGGTCCATTGTCATCATGGGTACAGAGGGCATGGTTCACTGGCAGACTGATAAGTGCCAGGTTCACCTATGTGTGGTAGATTGTGATGCTGTTTTTAAATGATGCCAGGGCTTGCACAGTGATGTGTTGCATTTAAGGTAATGTGTCCAGTACACACAGGTGACTGATGTGAATCTGTTTCTCCTTGTTCACAACATCATCGGCAGACACTGGAGGGGACAGCTCCACGGACCGTGAGGAGGGGCGCAGCCAGACTGGTTCCGCTGTGGAGAAGTCGGAGGGAGCCAGTGGCACGGAGGGTGAGGGGAGCCACACTGAGGGCGAGCCAACAGCCACTACATCTGCTGCGGACGACGAAGGCTCAAGTGATGATTCCCTGGAGGAGGCGGGTGTGCCAACACCAGAGAACAATGACAGCGAGTCTGTCCCCGCCACCTCCACCATCTCCACCCTCCCAGTTGCTCCCATCCCAGATGTCCGTGGAACCCCCCGTGTTAGGGCGAGAGTCTCCTTCAGTCCAGGCACCACACCCCCTGCCTCTGTCTCCCCTGCTGCCGTGAGTGTGGAGTCTGTGGACCTGCTGAAGCAGATCCATGTGGGGCAGACATCAATGCTGAGTGTCCTCCATGCTCACACTAATCTCTTGACACAATTGGTGTCATTCGTGGAAGGCATGTCAGCAAACATGTCTGCCCAACAGCGGATCAGTCAGTCCATGGACTCCTCACTGACGGCAGCAGTGTCCCTCCTCCAGCAGTCCCTCACCACACCTACCTCTGGCCCATCCACAATCCCCACTACCCTCCCCGATCCGACCACACTCACACCTGCACCGTCACACACAACACCAAACCCAAGCAGCGCACGCACAGGGAAATCCAAGTCTAAACGCACCAGCACGCACACACAGGGGACTGATGGCACACACACAGGGGATAGGGTACAGACGCACAGACAACCATCCACAACCACTCCGCTGTCCTCAGATACCTCTCCCGCCAAAACCTCTTCCCTGGACTCCCCTGCAAAGCCCCCTTCCCAGAAGCTCTTCCTCTGTGAGCTTGGCCTCTTCCCCTCAGTTACACCTGGGCCAACTCACAAGGGGAAGAGGAAGTCACCTCGCTGGGAGGGTATACCCCCCGACCCCACACACCCTCCCCCAAGAGCAGGGACACTGAGGCCCCCACCCGGAAATCCCCAAGAACCAGGAAGACCCAACCACATTCACACACTCCCACCACACACTCTCCGTCCTCAAGCTCCCATGCCACCACTCATAGTGTTCCGCCACCACACCCTGCCCCAGGTTCACCCACCCACCGGTGGCACATCCCCAAAGTCATTAGGCCCTCCCCCCTTCCACAGACACTTACACAACACCTGCCCCTCAGCCTGTTCCTGCTACTGCAGTGGAGCCCGTGCCCCCCCGACTGTCCTGGCCACTGCAGGGGAGCCCCCGCCCACTACATCGGACATCCTCACTGCAGTGGAGTGTGTACCCCCCCATGTGTCATGGCCAGTGCAGTGGAGCCCCAGCACACTCCATCGGACATGCTCACTGCAGTGGAGACCCCACACACTCATCATGACCCATCCACTGCAGTTGCTCCTGTGACCCCTGTACCCACCACCACTCCCCTGCCCCATTCTTGTGCCCCCTGATCCTGTCCCTGCGGTGCCTGGCCTGCCACCATAGATGCCCCTCCAAAGGGTGATGTCCCCTACTGTGTGTCAGTGCAGGCAAGCTATGGGTGACATGTTGTCAGTTGTCCCACATCATGGACTAATTTCATGGACTAGCCATTGGCCTTTTTGCATTCCGGACTGGACTTCCCCCCTTTACGTTGCTGAATAAAGTTATTTTTTGTTATTTCTTTGTATTACATCTCAGGTACATGATGTTGCTAAGGAGTGTACTTAAGTTGCTGTTGTGCTATTGTCATTTGCCAAAAAGTGATATGATGTTGTGATGTGTCTCATGTGTGCCATGGTACATGAGTCATATTGCAGTATGTCTCCAAATCATCATTGGGTGTCAAGTCAGATTCTCATGATCACTCCTGCTTTTGCACAGGGATTGGGACAGCCTTTGAAGTACTTCACATCTTTGTTTGCCACTGTTGCACAGGTTTAGTGCTGACATGTGTGCACATATTACATCTTACTGACTCAGGCCATCAGCACCGGACATGCATTTTGATGCATGGGTGATGAACAAGTCATCTGTGTAATTAGTGCAACTTGCCATACATATGTTTGGAGTATGTGCTGGTGACTTAAGGGACACTGCAGGACACAGGCTGATGTGACCAGAACCTTCAGGCAGAATTAATAGGTGGCTCACTCGCAGACATCTAGTCTGACATGACTTGGCCCTGCACAGACGACTGTTGGCACAGCTGTGGTTACACATGAGTGGAGTCACCTCATGGCAGTGTGTAATCCCAGGTCATTGACTGGGCCCATGTGTTGTGTTCTGTGTGCATGTCTCAGTGGGTTACCTTGCTTTTTTCCACACAGCCTACATTCCCTGCAGATGTTCCTGACTGTGATGCTTACTGAGTTGTCCTGTGTTTGCCGTAGGTGTTAGGACTAGGTTTCCTGGGATGTGGGTGCATGGTAAATTACTGTTCATATGAGAGTCATCGGTGGGTGTGTTTGATGTAATGGCCCTGGTACGTGTGCAAACTCCCATGGGACATAATCAGGACTCACCACGGCACTTTGGTGTTGCCAATACCAGGTTGTTTTCACTTTGTGGTAGCTTCATGTGACTGGGTAACTTGTATGTGTGTGTGAGTGCTCACACTCATCAGATCCTAGCCTTCAATGTCTGTTGCTGTGGAAATGTGTTCTTTTGTACACCTTGGATCCCCCCTCCACACCTGGGATTGTCATTGGTGCATGTGCAATGTCAGGAGTCCATGTGGGCTTGGCTGCTGCTCATTGTTGCAGATCAAGGTGTGTGGCATTTGGGGTGGGCATATGTGAGTGTTCTCATGTCTAGGACCCTACATACATAGTGGGCTCACATCACAGCCCATGGCCGTTTAGTTTTCTGAGTGAGTGTGATGGCAGTTGGGCTGTCACGACATGCCACAGTGCGCACATGTGACTGTGCTCCACAGTAGGGTGTACATCCAAATTTGTAATCGCAGAGGGCGCATCATACAGGCTACTGTCGCCACAATGTGGGCTCCTTGTGGGTATTGATGGAGTGGGTCTGTCTCTTGCTGTGTTTGTTGCTGTGCAGCCCAGCTTAGGTCACATGAGTGTGTTGTGGAATCACTCATGTCACAATGGCTGATTGCCCACATAGAGGTGGCCAGTTCCTGTGGGACTTCTGGATGTCAGTGTGTACACATATATCTGTTTTGAGTTAAACCCCACATGATGGGTGTCGTACTAGCCTGAGTACACTGAGACACACACACATGTTGTGTTCATTATGCAGTGTGGGGCTGGCTGGTTGTGTTTGTGCACTTGCACCCATGCATTGGTATGGCTTTTCTGGACATTGCCTGGAAGTCGGGTGTAGGTATTGCCGTACTGTCCCTGGGACTCCTACCTCATCATTCGGCGCATTCTTCATGGTTATTATGTTCCATTGCTGCCATGGTATGGGTCTTGATCACCTGATGGCTGCAATCTACACAGGATTCCTTGGTATGTGTGTCTGTTTGTGTGCATATGTGTGTATGCATTCTGGTGGCCACTACTTACATTGTGTAATTGTACATTGGAGGCATTGTCAGCCCCCATGTGCACTGCTACTCTGCACATGTCAGAGGGATGTTAGTCGACGCTGGACACTTCCACTCAACAGATCTGTGTTTGTTAGCAACACACCCACTACTTAGCCACTACATTGCTTGTGGTGTTACGAGCAGGAATCTGATATGCAGATTTGCATTGGCTGTTATTTTTGGACAGGCACTCACATTTAGCTCACTGAGGTGGGGTGGGGTCTTGCCCCATTGATGCAATGTTCCCGATATGTATGGATTTAGGATGCCACACTCACCTTTTGGTCAGAGTAGGGTGGGAGGGATCAAGCCCCATTAGCACGATGTACCACGTTTGGTGGTGTTTTTGACACCACATCCACCTTTTACTCACAGATGTGATGTGAGTTACAGTATGCGTTCCCTTTCAGTGTCACTGTTTCTGGGACTTCACACACAATACACAATCTTGGCATGATGGTAGGGTGAGGGGTATTTGGCCTACAAGCCGTATGGGTGGGAATGCTGGTAGTGATAGGCATCCCCCCTTGTAGGTAGAGTATGCTGGTAGTGATAGGCAACCACCCCCATGCAGGTAGAGTATGCTGGTAGTGATAGGCATCCCCCCTTGTCGGTAGAGTTTGCTGGTAGTGATAGGCATCCACCCCCTATGGGCTGGAGAATGCTGGTAGTGATAGGTACTCACCCCCATGCAGGTAGAGTATGCTGGTAGTGATAGGCATCCCCCCTTGTAGGTAGAGTTTGCTGGTAGTGATAGGCATCCACCCCCTATGGGCTGGAGAATGCTGGTAGTGATAGGCACTCACCCCCATGCAGGTGGAGTATGCTGGTAGTGATGGGCATCCCCCCTTGTAGGTAGAGTTTACTGGTAGTGATAGGCATCCACCCCCATGCAGGTAGAGTTTGCTGGTAGTGATAGGTATCCCCCTTGTAGGTAGAGTTTGCTGGTAGTGATAGGCATCCACCCCCTATGGGCTGGAGAATGCTGGTAGTGATAGGCACTCACCCCCATGCAGGTGGAGTATGCTGGTAGTGATAGGCATCCCCCCTTGTAGGTAGAGTATGCTGGTAGTGATGGGCATCCACCCCCATGCAGGTAGAGTATGCTGGTAGTGATAGGCATCCCCCCTTGTAGGTAGAGTTTGCTGGTAGTGATAGGCATCCACCCCCTATGGGCTGGAGAATGCTGGTAGTAATAGGCACTCACCCCCATGCAGGTGGAGTATGCTGGTAGTGATAGGCATCCCCCCTTGTAGGTAGAGTATGCTGGTAGTGATAGGCATCCACCCCCAATGGGCTAAACACTGCTGGTAATGATGGGCACACCCCCCCCTATTGGTTGTGCCTGCTGGTAGTTATGGCTATCTACCCCCTATGGGTGTTGAACTTGCCGTCTGCGGGGTACGCGTCGATTCCTGTTGTTCATTCGGTCATAGACGTACAGTGCAGGGATGACATGCGCGATCGGATACATGCTTGGTTAGTCTCGTACCCGCTGTTCGTGTTGTGGCGCGAATCGACGCGAAGAGACTCCTGTTCCGGATGCTGAGACGTCCCGTAAGTGGCGAACCGTTCGGCGCGTAGGAAGTGCGCATCGTACTTGCCCGACCGGAAGCTGCTGTTTAAATGCCTCCGGACGAGTCAAGTTCAGCGCTTATGGTTCCGGCTCGTACGGAAAATGTTGCTGATTTCGGAGCCTACGGCTCGGTCGGCAATCGGACACATTTGCGCATCGTACTTCCTTGCCCGGACGGATCGGCTCCGGGACCGAGTGGGTCGTAAGGTAAGGCTACGGACGGCTCTCGGAGGGCTGTCCGACCCGGATCGGAATCGGCCCCTTAATTGGGATAGGTGCTGGACACTAAACTTAATTAATATACTATTCTCACTCCAGTCAGTATTTAATTAGGGTAGGTGCTGGACACTAAACCTATTTAATTTACTATTCCCACTCCAGTCACTATTTAATTAGGATAGATGCTGGACACTAAACTTAATTAATTTACTATTCCCACTCCAGTCACTATTTAATAGGGGTAGGTGCTGGACACTAAACTTATTTAATTTACTATTCCCACTCTAGTCAGTATTTAATTAGAGTATGTGCTGGACACTAAACTTAATAAATTTACTATTCCTACTCCAACGATTATTTAATTGGGGTAGGTGCTGGACACTAAACTTAATTAATTTACTATTCCCACTCCAGTCAGTATTTAATAGGGGTAGGTGCTGGACACTAAACTTAATTTAATTACTATTCCTACTCCAGTCAGTATTTAATTGGGGTAGGTGCTGGACACTAAACTTAATTAATTTACTATTCCCACTCCAGTTAGTATTTAATTAGGGTAGATGCTGGACACTAAGGGGTATATTCACAAGAACGTGTGCTAAATATCACCAAAAAATGTTAACACAACTTTACACATTGCAGTCCATCGCGGGAAAATAACCCCGTGTTAACGTGGAATTCAAAACACGGCGGTACCACACGATAGCCTCCTGAAACCGCGGACAATGTCCGCGATACAACCACCGCGACGGTGATAAAAACCCAAACCCCAACGCGAAAAAACATGCGATGGGCCAAAGCGTGATGAGGAAATCATCGATAAGCAGCGCCAGGCCTGCAATACACACATGGCAGGCGGGAAAAATCACTATAAAAGTAGAAAAAACACACAAACACAAAATGACCAACACCGAAGCACCATGGAGGCAGCCGGAGCAGGCGCAGAGGACGAGCGCAACCCCACAAGCACCCCGGACGACCAGCCTGGGACCCCGGGGACAGGGAAGGGCAAGGACAAGAAGAAGAGGAAGACGAAGTACAGTCCGCAGGAGAATCGGATCCTGGTCACGGAGGTGATAGAACACCATCGACAACTGTTCATCGCCTCCAATGTGTCATTGGGCACCAAAAATGGAATATGGCGGGACATCGTGGACAAGGTGAATGCCGTCGGAGAGCACAAGAGGTCAATGGACGAGGTCAAGAGGTGATGGAATGACATCAAGCGGAAGACCAAGGAGAAACTCGCAGCCAACCAGAAGGCAGCAATGCAGACTGGAGGTGGGAGGCCTGCGCCACAGCAGGAGCTGGATGACATGGAGGAGCTGGTGTCGACAGTCATCAGTGTGGAGACCGTGGCTGGAGTCGGGGGACCGGACACTGCTCGACAGGACACAACACAACCGCAACAGGGTGAGTGACCACCAGGAACTGGGGGGACGGGGGGAGATGGCCACAATGGTACACATGCATAATCAAGCAGAGCACAGTGCACACCCACAATGACTCTGGATCACGGCCCTGAGCCACAGACTGTCACAATGTACAATGCCATGCTGTCTGAATGTGAGCCTGTACCATGCGGCTAGATACATGCAGACACATTGTAATACACCATCTCCCCTTAACATTGCAGGGGCACCGTCAACACCTCCTGCAGAGCAGTCCCAGCCACTCTTCACTGATGACGAGGAGGACACCACCAGCATCGACACCCAAGCCCTCCAAGACATCATGGAACTCATCCGCCAACCACCTCCAGGACCAGGGCAGCCCAGCTGCAATGAGGAAACCCCACCCACTCCACAAACCACCCAGCAGGAGGCACCCACAACCCCGGCTGTCTCCCAAGACCCCCCAGGACCAACACATGGCCTTCCAACGCCGTGTGCTGGAGGGCCAGAGGGAGACGGCTGAGCAGGTGAGGGTGGGGTTCGACCTCATGGCTACCAAACTGGACGCCATCCATGGGTGTCTAGGTCCCATCAGGGACTAGCTCCAGTCCCTAACGGACACCCACGGCCCGCTCCATGGTCTCCAACGAGCCATGACTGACATCGCTGGAGTCCTGACTTGGAGACAAGAACACCTGTCCGCTCAGAGTGGCTCCAGCGATTCCAGCCGTTAGCTGGCACACATGCGGAGGCTCATGAAGGACATGGTGCGGATGGAGTCGGAAAGGATGGTAGCCACTGCTGCACATCAGCGAAATGTAGCTGGGTTCTACCAGGCCCTGCATGTCCTCATCATGGCATTGCTGCCACAAGGCCTGGCGATGATGAATGCTGCTGCCCCCCCACCATCCACATCTCCGCCCCCTGGGGTGTCAGTGCCTCCCAGTGCGGCAGGCGTATCCACTCCGGCACCTGATGTGTCACTGCCACACAGTGCGGCCGGCAATCCTCTTCCGGCCCCTGATGTGTCAGTGGCACACAGTGCCGCAGCCGGTACTGCAACACCCACAGGTGGGGCAGAGCACACATCCGGGGACGAGGACGTGGATGGGATTGATTTCAGAAGGAGGCACTAGCATTCATTTCCGCCCCCTTGCCTGTTTCTGCTTGGTGCCGCACATGGCCCCATGACCTGCCACTGACCCCGGATACACTCTGCTGCACTCACCTTGGACCGCGACATGGACTGCCATATCCTGTTCAATGACCAATGACACGGCGACCACACTGCGGACTGTACCCTTCCTCTTCCGCAGTACTTGTCATCCCCGGATGGACTCTGGCTGGCCCTCCACGGGCCCATATTGTGTAGTGTGCTTGGCATGGACCTGTACTGCTCCAGCTGCAATACTCCACCGGATGTGCAATAAACATCCAGAAACGAACTGCTGTGTCATGTATTTCATCATCCATGTATGAATGTGTGGATGAATGTAGGGACAGTGATTTCCCTCACGTCAATGCTACTCATCTAGTGGGATGCCAGTCACAGTGTGCCACATTGCCTATTGTGTTCCGCTTGCCGTGGACACTACAACAGGGACACACGCATTAGTCACTTCCTTGTCCGGACAAGGACTGAACCACGCACTGAGCCCCCGAATCATTGTTGCAAGCCCTGCGCTGGTCCGGCGTACGCAAGGCCAGACCACTCCGCTTACGCTCCGAGGGGGGGCCCACATAGCTACGTGTCGCAGGCGCACACGCTGGTGGTATGCAGGTCACTGGTCTAGTTGTCAGCATGTCAGGGCCACTCCCTGAGGGCAGGTTTGCACACACACCACACCCATCCGGCACAGGCGTCACAGGCCATGTGACCCCGCCAATATAAGGGGCCGACAACGTCACATTCCCCACTTCCGGTGGTGACTGGATGACGGACGCTCCACGGTTCTCAATCATAAAGGGGCCATGAGTTGTTGCGCACAGGGTTGGTCGCACCTGAGGCCTTGCGGCCGTCTCGGGCCTACCACCACGTGGTGCTGACTGGGGTTGCACAGGGTTAGTGGCACCCGAAGCCTTGTGGCCGTCACAGGCCTACCACCACGTGGCGCTGACTGGGGTTGCACAGGGTTAGTGGCACCCGAAGCCTTGCGGCCGTCACGGGCCTACCACCACGTGGCGCTGACTGGGGTTGCACAGGGTTAGTGGCACCAAAATAGCTGAGCGGTGTGCAGCCTGCGATGATGACGTGTGCACAGATGTGGTCTCTGCCATTGATGCCTCAGGACTCAGCGTCATGTGTGGGACCTGCTGTGCCGCGGAGCGGCTCCGCATGATGTGGACCATGCCATGGTGGCGGGACCGGGGCCTGGAGCTTGCACGGGCACGTGGTGTGCCCACTGGTGGGCACACAGTTGGCAGCAGGTGAGCAGTGGGCCCGGGGTGCGCAAGTGCGGACAGCCAGGACTGGCCGGCGGGAGGGGGTGGGGTGCGGCTGCATGCGTGCGCCGGGACGGACAGGAACTGTTGCCGTGTGCTGTGTGATGGACTCTTCCATGATTGACTCTGGACTCGTTTACAGGTTGCAGTCCTGGTGGCTTGCAGTGTATCCCGGCACGTGGTTGGAGACACACCGGTGGCAGCAGGTGAACAGTGGGGCCTGGGTGCGCAGGGGCGGCGGTGTCTCTCTCTCTCTCTCTCTCCCTTCCTTCCCTCTCTCTCTCTCACTCTCTCTCTCCCTTCCTTTCCTTCTCAATCTCTCTCTCTCACTCTCTCTCCCTTCCTTCCTTCCTTCCTTCCCTCTCTCTCTCACTCTCTCTCTACCTTCCTTTCCTTCTCAATCTCTCTCTCTCACTCTCTCTCCTTTCCTTCCCTCTCTCTCTCAATCTCTCACTCTCTCTCCTTTCCTTCCCTCTCTCTCTCTCACTCTCTCTCCTTTCCTTTCCTTTCCTTCCCCCTCTCTCTCTCACTCTCTCACTCTCTCTCCTTTCCTTCCCTCTCTCTCTCCCTTCATTTCCTTCTCTCTCTTTCTCTCTCTGCCTTTCTTTCATTTTCTGTTTCTCTGTGTCTCGCTCCTTTGATGTGCGCATGGCACACGTCCTGATTTTGTGCCATGTTTTCCAGGCTGTGACATCGAGATTGTCCCGGACGGACCCGACAGGAGTCTTCCGCATTGGTGTTTTGTGTTGTATTTCAATAAAGTTTTTGGTTGTTACTTCGGTGCTGTGTGACTGTTGCTCGTTCTTCTGGCCACACATGTGTGTTATTTATTGTCAATGTGCCTCATCATGCGCTTTTTGTGGCTCTTGTGTTGTGCACGGTATGTGCATGTCGGGGGGGTGCGGCCAGGGGGGGGCCCTGGGGGTGGTGGCGGTGGGTGTTGTGGCCCTCATGGGTATCGGAGCTGCATGATCATTGTCTCCATGGCATCTGTGAGTCTTCAGGTGTGGCTCTTGGCTGGGCTCCCTTTCATGATGCAGGTAGTCGTCCTGCTTTACACCAGCAAAAGGCAGGTGTTAAATCCCTGGTGCTACCGCGGCTTATCGCCTGTTTTTGGTTCGCACCGCAGATCTGGCAGTTTGTTGTGAAAGTGGTGTTGTGGTTTTTTCGTGTTTTTTTGCACGGGAACGACTACTCTGCATCTCATTAGGGTTAGTTGGTGGTGTCCACTGTGGAGATAAATTTTGGGGCAGTTATCGCGGGAATACTGGCGATGTCTGCAGTTTTCACCCGCTTGTGAATGGGGTGTTAAATCTATCTCCACTTTTGATGCGTTAAGGTGGAGATAAATCGGCGGTAGTTCCTTGTGAATATGCCCCTAAGCCTATTTAATTTACTATTCCCACTCCAGTCACTATTTAATTGGGATAGGTGCTGGTCACTAAACTTAATTAATTTACTATTCCCACTCCAGTCAGTATTTAATAGGGGTAGGTGCTGGACACTAAACTTAATTAAATTACTATTCCTACTCCAGTCAGTATTTAATTGGAGTAGGTGCTGGTCACTAAACTTAATTAATTTACTATTCCCACTCCAGCCAGTATTTAATAGGGGTAGGTGCTGGACACTAAACTTAATTTAATTACTATTCCTACTCCAGTCAGTATTTGATTGGGGTAGGTGCTGGACACTAAACTTAATTAATTTACTATTCCCACTCCAGTCAGTATTTACTTAGGGTAGGTGCTGGACACTAAACCTATTTAATTTACTATTCCTACTCCAGTCACTATTTAATAGGGGTAGGTGCTGGACACTAAACTTATTTAATTTACTATTCCCACTCCAATCAGTATTTAATTAGAGTATGTGCTGGACACTAAACTTAATAAATTTACTATTCCTACTCCAATGATTATTTAATTGGGGTAGGTGCTGGACACTAAACTTAATTAATTTACTATTCCCACTCCAGTCAGTATTTAATTGGGGTAGGTGCTGGACACTAAACTTAATTAATTTACTATTCCAACTCCAGTCACTATTTAATTGGGATAGGTGCTGGACACTAAACTTAATTAATTTACTATTCCCACTCCAGTCACTATTTAATAGGGGTAGGTGCTGGATACTAAACTTATTTAATTTACTATTCCCACTCCACTCAGTATTTAATTAGAGTATGTGCTGGACACTAACATTAATAAATTTACTATTCCCACTCCATTGATTATTTAATTGGGGTAGGTGCTGGACACTAAACTTAATTAATTTACTATTCCCACTCCAGTCAGTATTTAATTGGGGTAGGTGCTGGACACTAAACTTAATTAACTTACTATTCCTACTCCAGTCAATATTTATTTGGGGTAGGTGCTGATCACTAAACTTAATTAATTTACTATTCCCACTCCAGTCAGTATTTAATAGGGGTAGGTGCTGGACACTAAACTTAATTTAGTTACTATTCCTACTCCAATCAGTATTTAATTGGGGTAGGTGCTGTACACTAAACTTAATTAACTTACTATTCCCACTCCAGTCAGTATTTTATTAGCGTAGGTGCTGGACACTAAGGGGCCAATTCCGATCTCGGCCGGTAGGGCACCGAATCGGATTCGGCTTAACCGGATCCGATTCGGAGCCCTCTTTCCCGACCGATTCGTACGTGCGTCCGGCCGAGCGAGTACGATGCGAGCGCGTGCGAATTCGCCGACCGACTCGTACGCCTGTCCCAACCGCACCGACCGACTCACACGGATGCGCCTCGCATCGCGCAATGGAGACGTTCCCCGGCCGGGCAAGTACGATGCGCGCCGCGAGCAGTCCGACCGACTCGCGCCGTCCGGCTCGAAGAAGAAGTCGGAGCCGTACTTCGGGGGTCCGTGTCGGACCCCCTGTACGCGTAGCCGCGCGAGTCGCACACAGGGGGGACCCATGGGTCCCCCCTACCTGTGCGTGTATGGCGCGAGTCGCTTTGCCGCATACACACTGAAGGGGGCGCCCTTGTTCGCCTCGCACCCATTGAGTCAATGGGAGCCCGCGTACGCGTTGTACGACCGGCTCCCATTGACTTCAATGGGAGTCCGACCGAATCGAGTCCGATAGCATGCGTACGCATCATACTCGTTCGGTCGGGCTGCTAGGGTCCGATTCGGTCGGAAATCTCTCCGGGTCCGGCTCGGTCGGAGAGATTTCCGGCCCGAATCGGAATCGGCCCCTAAACCTATTTAATTTACTATTTCCACTCCAATTACTATTTAAATTAGGAAATGTGCTGGACATTAAACTTAATTAATTTACTATTCCCATTCCAGTAAAAATTAATTTAAAGTAGATGCTGAAAATTAAACTTAATTATTACACTATCCTCACTGTAACATTATTAATTTTATATTTATTTTTGTTGATAGAAATAATTTATATATAAAATTAAAATACACTACCTAACACTATCACCTATAAACTCAACAACAAACTCAAAATTTAAATTTTACATTTTCTTAATATAATAATATAAATATTTATTATATTTATTGTATTTTATAAAAATGAATTTAAATATTTACAACAAATACACAACATTATCCCCTATCAACACAAAGGGGCCCATTAGGATGGCGGGCGGAAGCACCACCGCCGTGCTGGCGGATGCAAAAACCACCAGTTACCGCCCGCATGCCGCAGCCCACACGCCCGCCAAATTACGATGTGAAAAGGCAGCCAAACACCGCCGGCAAGCCAGCGACGCCGTCCGCCATCAAAGTGCGCCCGCTCACGTAGCGGCGCAGCCCAATGGAGACACACCGCCAGACGAAATCACGTACCGCCCGGCGTACAAATTACGATGCCGCAAACAAACAGCTCCCACGGCTAAGAGACACCGCACGTGAAAGTGAGGCGGAAACCCGAACGCCGAGCACAGACACCGAAGAGGCGACCCCCCGAGCATGAATCCAGCACTGCAGGCCCTCCCCATGCTATACCTGATGCACCACCAAGGAGGCAACGTACCGCGGAGACGCAGGTAGGCACACACACAACAAGGGCACGCAAACAGCGCACACAGTGCAAGGGCGGAAAAGGAGGACATGGCACCCCCCAACACCCCTGCGTGGACAAGACACATCCACCACTGCACCCACAAATGTAACACAGGGCAAAGTGCAACATCTCGCAACTATCATGGGCACACCACCTGGGACCAGGAACTAACGACCCCGTCACTGCACCGCAGCACAGCGGCGATGACGCAGCCACACATGCGCACAACTCAGCGCCCAACCATAACGCCATGTATGCGTCGCACACAAACAACACAGGGACACAACCAAGCACCACACACACCAGCCACACCCAGAACGCACATGACACGTGACAGGCCTGCCACAGTCATGTCCCCAACGCCCAATTCACGGACAACACCCAACGTCACACAACCGACGCCCACATGTCAGTGAAGTCACGCAACATCAGGACACACCCCTGTGTGACAAACATGGCGAAGCACACAGCGGCGGCAACACCACCCAGTAGAACATGGGCCCCGTCGGGAAGAGGTACGCCAGTACCACACAGAAACACCCATACCACCCTGCACCCATGAACCAGACATACAAAACGGAACACCAAAGAGCCCGGGGACCGACAACAGGTGGACCCAAGAATGACACCCACACACAAGGCCCAACGCATAGCGGAAACACAGCCTGACGCCCACACACGGGAGAGCAGACAGCACTGAATGACCTTCCATTCCAACTCCGAAACCACATCCCGACTAAACAAGCCGGAGAATACAGCCATTGTCCCAAAAAAAGACCAACACAGGCATGCAGAGGAAACCGACCACAGGGCAGATAGCGCATATCACCTAAGAACATACCGAACGGGAAAGAAAAAATATAAAACTCTCCCATGCCGTTCCCATGCAAGTTATCTGGAAGGAGTCACACACCACTGACCTTGAACATTCAGAGAAGCACGTGGGATGAGGGCCCGTGTCCTCCGCACAAGCTAACAGAACACAAGTCCTGCCCCCCTACGACCATCACAGACCTCACAGCAACCTCGGAGCTTGCACACTGCAGACTGCACACACAGCCGGAGCACGCCACCACATCGCCCCGCAGCAAAATGGCACCTACAACACACCTACCCAACTACGCCAAACAGGTCAAGCTGTACAAACACAACCTGATACATATATTGGGATGAGATCTCCTGTCCCTGCTGAACGTAAGTTACCGACTGACTTACCGCATCGCATTGTTCAGCTGCGTCATACCCGTCTTCTACTGTCGGAGGTGTCCCTTCCACCATCCTGTGGAGTTGTGCCTCTCCAACCCGGCATGTCCAAGGGCGGACCTGCTACCACTATTCCACCCTCTGGACGCACACGACAGGGTCTGTTCAGCCTATGGGGGCATGGCGTATGTGGCGAACATCAGACCCACACTGCAATGGGACCACTGTGCCTCCACACGACGGATCATGGATCACAGCTACATCGAATGTCACCCAGCATGCCCCATCATGCTCCTACAAGGGACAACTTACGAACAACACCGTGACAGCCACCATCCGCTACATTGGCTGGCAAACATGTATACCACCAATGAAATGGAAGCCCTGCAGGAAGCCATTGCATACCTGTCAACCTGTCAATTCGTAGGACCCCGACGCAATCCCCCAATTGAGCCATGATGTCCGACACTGTACCCATGCTTAGCTTCCGCACGGACTGGCCAGTAACCACCACAACAGCCATACCAAACGACCTGCAACTGATACCACACCATCAACGACACTGCCATGACATCGGATGTGTCCGGGACATGCACTCCGTTCCCCATCACATCCAGGAACTCTGCATGTATCGGGGGAGGCAGTGGCATGGGATATGTGTATCGCACCCACATGGACAGAACTGCACGTACAACTATGCCATGACATGGATCCTGCGCCCATGGACATATGCACCGCACAGTGGACAGGAATCGCCCGGCTGGAGTATGTGAGAGCTGCACCCCTTCTCCCCCTCCCTGGAAATCCCGTAACAGGACCTTTGCATGGACGACAAGTGCATACAACAACAACACGACCCCAGTGACTGTGACATGTCCAGTAGCCACCATATGGCAACAACAAGTGGGACGCCGTTGCATGCACGTAAGCCCATGCCCTGATGTCAACTCACACGCACGCGTGCCTGAGTAACAACAGCAGCACACCTGTCACATGGAACTGAGATGGACTGTGCCCATGATGCCAAGCGGTCTGGTAGGCTAAATGTATACCGTCTGTGTCAAAGTCCGCAGCACCGCAGCTACTTGCAAATTAACATTAGCACAGCAACGGCCAAGCAGATGTAACTCTGAAGCCCACATCCCACATGCAACAGCTAATCACATGTACCCCTACACCCTTAGCTATGTGTAATCATGCTCAGTATATCCTCCACATGCATACCGCTGCCAGTAGTGTCCACTATACTGCATCACAGAGGACATAAGTCACAATACATGGTTTGAAGAAAGAAACTGTCTCTGCTGATTCCTTTCACAAGTACGAATGTGAGATGATGAGAGTGTGTGATGTACACGGCAGTCGTGACATGACTATGTAGTCCACTGTCATTCGATGTCAACGCAAATGAGTAGCACAACTGTGGAAGACACACATGTGTCGTGTGAAGCGGGAGTGACGCTTCGCTCAGGTGGGTGGGTGTGACGGGTAGATGCGCACATGCAAAGTTGAAACACGCTGTGTCGGGAGGGGTCCGGAACTGCACATTACCGCTTCCCTGGGCAATGTTAAAGGCCACCCGTCGGGGGGGATGTGAACACGTGTGTGCACAGCAGCCGGGCACACGAACAATGCGGTATCAGGCGTACACGTCAGCCCACCCTCTGTGGACAAGCTGGATCCTGTTGTGCGCCCGCCAGGCCCTTGACAAGGCACACACAGCCCCTGCCGACCAGGTGTATCCCCAACATTGTCAACCTGCACAGGCAATCCAGGGCACGGGATGGCAGTGGAGCATGGTGGGGGAGAGGACTCGGCGCGCTCCTCCGGGACACATCACGCAGGCAAAACATCCTCAATGTGTAGCATGGCTCAAGTCATATGGAAGTATTGGGGGACGCACACATCACGAGCAGGAGTGACGTCACGGAAGGTGGCTCGCACCATCCTACCCATTGCCTACATCTCCACACACGTCACATGCCGTTGCAACAGAGAAGCCAGCGCGTGCGCAAGCACCTCCGAGCCCGCCCCAGTGAGGCAAAAGAGTGAATGTGTGGGTCCATCAGCCCCAGATGGACGCGGCATGGGCCGCTAGGGCAGCTACAGCCTCTGTGTGTCGCAGGTGGTGTATCCGGACTGCGGAGACTGCAATGCATTGTCTATGTTGCCCGGGTCTCGAGTCGGGGCACCACGCAGGTGGACGGCGTCCCGCCACACATCATGCCGTGAGACAGACCACTCGTTCAACTGGACCCACACATACACTCCTTGGCCTCTCCAGGGCGAGCCTGGGGCTGCATCTGCATGCGCTAGCCCCACAGGTGCAAATGCATATTGGGGGAGCGAGGGAGGCCATGAGGACAGGGACAAAGACGACTGTATTACTGTCAGTGAGTTCAAGGAATGACCCTGATGTTGACAGGAAAAGACGTGCCCCGTGTGTATTGCAACTAGTCGCTATTCCGATCACCCTCCCATGTCCTGCATGTAAGCCCGCACCTAGCCCCGCCCACCCACCACATTGAAATTAGCACCAGCACAACATCATTCACATTCGGAGCACTGACTGGGGGTGACAACCATTGGACACACTTGTTGAGGCCACCCACGCGTACATGTGGGCCCTCCATGATCCATGTCACCTGCGGCAAAGTGATGACATGCGCAATGACGGAAGTGAGGAGAGCTGTCCGCCCCACGCACAGATGGTGCATCAGCTCCACAGACCCAGCAGCGAGTGCAGCAGGGGTCACATGTGCAGGGGCAGCTGTGCCTGGTGTGAAGGCACATTCAAATTGACAGCACATCGACCAATGTGTAGTCTGCCCACATCTACAGTCCATTATCATGCGGACATAGAAAATGAACATAGGGCAACACATCTGTGTGGGTGCACCCACTGTGACCAACACTGCGCAATCATCGACGTACTCGCCCTGTGCATGGCCCACCACGCAAAGGAGGTCACATTCAGTGCCACCATCCCACACACACATCCCTATCACGAGACATGGTGTGTCCAATAGTCAGTACTGAGTTAGCGCCCATCTGGAGGGTCCTGAACAGGAGACACATGCAACCCACTAGGCAGTCGGTGCTGTCACCTACTGGCATTGTGCAGTCAATGTGCAGGCCAGGCTTGCTGGGACTGAGAGGGGCAGCCCAGCCTGACATTCACACGAGCAACAAGTGCACTGAGACCTGCATTGGCAATTGCAGACGTTGGCCTGCACCCAGCTGGCCCGGGACGCCTACCTCCATAGTGGAACACGCAGGGTGCAACCGCGAGGGTCATCGGAGTTGGCCGTAATGGCCTGGCCCATGTTGGTGACAGTCCGCTGATGCCATGTGCACCACACAGTATTATGTGCGCACTGCATCTGCAGGTGTGGCCATGATGTGCGTGTGGGTGCAGGTGCACAATGGACGGGGCCACAACATGCCGTGTGCATAGGCAGGGACGGCCAGTGGCCGGCCCCCACATGTCTGTTAGCATGTCATCATCTGCACATTGGCATGGGTGCATGGTATACGCATATGCACACACATGTCATCTCTTACTATGTACATCTGCCACTTGGCACGTGCAAGGTTACGTGTCACATGTGATGTGTATTTGCAAGCACACAGCCGTGTTGGCATGGGGCTGTCAATGTGTACACCTGACAATGCTTCTGGAGGTGTGATCCGTACAGTGCGGCACATAGGGTGCAGTGGTGACACCAATGACTGTCTCATATCCCCTCGTGCCACAGGTCCCACTTGTCTTGGCCGCTCAGCCTGTGCCCACATCGTCGTTGGTGTGTGCCATACTCATCCAGCCTCGGAAGCAGTGTGATGCACAGCAGCCAGTCATGTTGCCGTGGTGTTGCCGCTTGCCGGATATGCAGTCAGTCCCCATCAGCACGCCTCACAGGTCATTGAGGCCTGGATCCCCATGTGCATGCACATAGCAATGGTTTGTGTCACTGCCCATTGCTATTGGTGGGAGACCTGTGTAAGTGTATTGTGGCTGTGCTGTCCCTGCATGACAGCTGTTCTGTGACTCATGTTCTTGCTCTGTCATATCAGTAATGTGTATGTGAAAATGCCATGTGGCGTGTTGCTTTGACATGTGTCCACTTCCATCTTTCCTAGGCGGAGACCAAACATTTACCGCCCTTACCAATTGTTGGCGGACATGGAGGATTCTGAGGTCATCCGGAAATTTCGTCTGGATCGACCAACCCTGCATCGACTATGTGCCATGTTGGAACCCCACCTCCGTCCTCGCAGGGTGTATCCGACAGCATTCACCCCCACGGCTAAGGTGATGGCTGCACTGCATTTTTCGCCACTGGGTCATTCCAGCACACAGTGGGCAGTGGAGGTGGGATGTCCCAGCCCATGTTCAGCATGGTGCTGAGGGATGTACTGGCAGCCATGATGCTGTACAGGAACAGGTACATCAGATTCCCCAGGGCACGTGAGTTGGTGGCAGTGAAGGGTGCATTCTATGCCCTTGGACGGATCCCACACGTCATTGGTGCCATTGACTGCACCCATGTTGGCCTTGTCCCACCACAGGCCACTGAGCAGCTCTTCCGCAACCGGAAGCACACGCACTCCCTGAATGTGCAAGTGGTGTGCCTTGCGGACATGTTCATCTCCCACGTGTGTGCAAATTTCCCAGGCTCGGCCCATGACGCGCACATCATGCGAAACAGCATATTACCACGACTGATGACCAATCTGCAACAGGACCGTGGCTGGATTGTCGGTGAGTATGTGGAGTTGTGTAGCGTGCTGGCTTAAGGATGCTGTCTACTGTCCTGTTTGAATTGCAACGGTTCTCTGTGTCCCCCACGCCCAGGTGACTCGGCTTACCCGAATGGGCCCTGGCTGCTCAGTCCATTACGGAATCCTCGGACCCCAGCAGATGACCGCTACAATGAGGCACATGGGAGGACCAGACGTGTGGTCGAGCGTACCTTTGGCCTCCTCAAGTCCAGGTTCAGGCGCTGGCGTACTCCCCACAGAAGGTGTGCCAGATAGTGGTGGCTTGCTGCATGCTGCACAATCTGGCCATTCAAAAGCAGATCCCCCTAATTGTGGATGACGGAGATCAACCAGGGCCCCAGCCTGCACACCAGGACAGCTCCAGTGAAGAGGACAGTGGAGAGGATGAAGCTGTGAATGTGCGTCAGCAGCTCATCGCCCGCTACTTCACTTGACGGTGAGTGACCATGTACGACGGCTGATGTGGCTGTAGTTGTGCAGGTGTATGTGTGCTCTGTTACTGGGGCCTTTTGTTCACTGAGTGCTGTGTGTCAATGGTCCATGTCCAGGTTGGTATGCCACTGTCAGTGGCTGTAGCATTGTGCCCTGTTGCTCTCAGAGATGTGTGTGCATTGCTTGTAGTTGGTGACAAGTACTGTGTGATGAGTGTGTGACACACTCATTGAATGTACTCTTGTTCTGTTTTTCACCCCTAGGTCCCTGCAGCCTCTCCTGTCCCATCGACATTCCACACAGCAGATGCTATTCTGCTCATGGTGGCGATTGCACATCGTGGAATAAACCCAGGACACATTAAGCCGATTGTGATCAAGGTGTATTTATTAACAGCGGTGACATGTGATTGTGTGCAAGGTGATGACAAATGTGGTGCATGCTGTGACAAGGAGTTGACGGTCATGGCTGCGTGATGGTCAAGGTGTACCCATGGAGTTCTATGTCCACAGTCCAACAGACACATGCCATTCACATGGCTGTGTGGGCTAGGATCGTATTCCAAGTCAATGCAGTAGGTGGTCAAGGTGGCTGGCTGACTCACTGGCGTTTGGTGCGGGCGAAGTCCTCTCTGGACACCTGTTTCCACTTCGGACGGCCCCTTCCACGTTTGGGAGGGGGGGGTGTTGATGTTCCGCTGGTGGTGGCTGAGGAGTGCTCACTCGCTGTGGACGCAGGGGAACGTGATGCTGCACGACCCAGCGCCACAGCAGGTGGTGGCGGAGGTGGTGTTGCTGGCCTTGCTTGTGCCCTCCCCCCACCACCAGCTGGCCCATGAGGTCCGCGATTTGGGCCATGTGGGCGTCCATGGACCTCAACACCGCAAGGACCTCCCGCGTGTCGCTTGCCGACCTGGCCCATTCGCCTTGGGCCTCCTCATAGGCCCCAAGGACTCTGTCGATTGGCGGCAGGGCTTGGCTCCCAGGCACAGTTGGCGTTGGCCTGGCCCTGCTCCTCCTACCAGTACTGCTGCCACCGACCTGCCCACTAGCCACATTGCTCACCACGGGCCTCGCTGTGGCTCCCAGGGTGGACCCAGTCGGCCGGACCACCACTTGCGCTGGGGCCAGTGATGACGTGGTGGTGGTTGCGGCAGTGGGAGTGGCCGCAACGACCGTGGGGGTGGCCGCCACACCAGTGGTAGTGGCCGCTACGACAGTGGCAGCAGGGGGCTGTGAGTGGTCATCAGCCCTGGATGATGGGTTGGTGGGTGGGAGGTTGCCTGGGGTGCGGTTGGGCCCTGCCACACCAGATGGGCCTGCTGGGTGGTCCGTGTCCGAATCGGAGGACAGATCCTCCACATCCGTGAGTCCTTGTTGGGGGCTTGCAGGCTGGCTGTGCTGGCTGCTGTCTCCATCTCCAGCATTCAGCAGTTCGTCACCTGTGGGGGGAATGAGATATGTTATTGTGTTGCACATGACAAAGTATGTATAGGTTGTCTGACATCCACAGTTCGTGCACAGTCGTGCACAGGTTTCCCGGAGCCGTGTGTGTGGCTGTGCTATTTGTTGTTGTGTGGGCATGCCAATGGGACTGTGTGCTGTGGACATGTGGCATGGGACGGATTGGCAATGCCGATGGGTGTGTTGCTGTGCTCCTGCTTTTTGTGGCTCTGGTGTATGCGGACTCCAGACCCATCGTGGAGGTTGGTTTGTACTATGCTCTTGGGGTTCAAATGTAACGCTTCGAAACGCAGATGTCAAAATGGGGTCAGCCCCTGAAACGCATTTGAGATGCACTATGCTTTGGGGGTACATACTGTGTGCCATGGGTGCAGAACGTGACATGTGTTGTGGCAACATGACAGTGCATGGTCTGAGGTGTGTGTATGTCTGACATACCCTGCATATTTGCTGTCTGTTGTGATTTCTGGCCATGTAATTGGACGCATTGTTATGAGTGAGTGATGGTTGTGTGCCACACGACGTATTGCAGATGGTCCAATTCCTTGGTGTGCGTGCTGCCCTGTGCCATGTGCATCACTGCAGTGCTCGGGGGTGTGGCCCATGTTATGTGTGTAGTTGCTCACAGTGTGACGTGCGCTTCATTCACTTCTGGCACATGATTTATCATGGGCATGTTTCTTTGCGTGACTACTGTATGTGGACCAGCTGTTCGGATGACATACCTTTCATGTGACTGGGGCTGACGGATGAGATGGATGGTATGTTGTATGTGCATTGTGTGTCTGTGTGTTTGATGGGTCCAGTGGTGTTCCTGTTCATTTCTGTTGTTCCACGCTGTTGCGTCTAGTGTGGTATGTCTTACATGGGCATAGTTGTGGGATGTGTGGTTGACAGGCAGTGGGGGCTACATGGACAGGACTTCGATGGTGTTGCAGTTGTGTGTGATGGGTTGCACTGTGCCTGCCGTGTGGTTCTGTTATCAGTGTGACTTGTGCATGCAGACGTGGCTCCTTGGGTGTTGCTGTGTCTGTGATGGGTCATGTGGGGTGTGACTCTGTGGTTCATGTCCGTGTGCACATTGTTCACATGGTTGTGGCAGGGAGCAGTGCTGCGTGTTCCTCTGCTACTTGACATGTCCCATGTGTTAGTCGTAATTCAGTCCTCATGCCTCCAGTCACTCCGCCCTGTCCAGTTTCCCACCTGCAGGTTGTTTTTGAGCGTGCACTGGACTGGATGCAACATGGTTATGGGCGGGGGGTGCTCCATGTTGCAGGTCTGTGGGGGTGGGGCGGTGTTATGGGTCGTGGTGATGGCTGGACACCCACTGACACCGTTTGTCCTGGGGCGGGATGTCTACCTGTCGGCTGCCGGTGTGCACTGCAGTGGCTGCTACGTGGGTGTGGGCTGTGCTCCTCCTTGCTGTGCTGTGGGACTAGGGGCCTGGTGTGTGTTGTACTTCAGCTGTCCCCCTCCCACCCACTGCGCTTTGTGTTGCTGCTACTTACCTGTTACTTGTCGGTTAGTGCAGCTACGGCTGCCACATGGGTGTGGGGGTGCTCCGCCTTGCTGTGCTGTAGGACTAGGGGCCTGGTGTGTGTTGTACTTCAGCTGTCCCCCTCCCACCCACTGCGCTTTGTGTTGCTGCTACTTACCTGTTACTTGTCGGTTGGTGCAGCTACGGCTGCCACATGGGTGTGGGGGGTGCTCGTTGTGGCGCTTCTGGAGTACTAGGGGACCTGTTGGTAGTTACGTGGCTGGCTGGGTGTACACATGCCCCCATGGTTTTGTTAGTTGATATGTTTGGGCTGTATGTGGGTGGTGGTGCCTGTTGCATGTGTGAGTAATGTGTTGTGTATTGTGTACTGGACATGGGGGTGTTTGTCCCTCGGAGCTATGGCATGGTGGTAGTGCATGTGAGTACATAGCGGTGTGCTGGTATACATTTGTTTGTATTTACCAGCCTCCACTCCCCTGGTAATCCGGTGAGGATCTCCGGATGGATGATGACTCGCACCTTCTCCTCCCATGCTTTGAAGGTCTTGTAATGCGCGGGATTCCCTCCGCCAGTCGTGGCAGCCAGCTCTCGGTTTTTGCTCTCCTTCTTCTTGACCAGGCTTTTGATGTCGTTCCACCGTTTGTTTATCTCTCCTCTGTTTCTGGGTACGGTCCCGACTGCATTGACCTGGTCTACAATTCTGTTCCACATTCTGTTTCTGGTGGCTAGTGGTGTGTGCTGGACCTGGTTGCCATAGATTTGTGTGTGCACCTTGACGATCTCGTCGACCATGACCGTCAGCTCAGTGGAAGTGAACTTGGGCATTCTGTGTGATGCCATGGTGTTTGTGGTGCTGGTGCGGTGTGTGATGTGTGATGTGCAGGGGGTTTGTGGTGCCGGTGTTTGGTGTTTGGTGGTGGTGGTGGTGGTGGTGGGAGTGATGTGTGCGTATCTGTGGTGTGCTGCTGTCCTTGCTGTGTCACTGTGTCCTCTCCTCTCCTCTCTGCTTTGCAATGTTGCAAGGGGTTGTGGTCTGTGGAGGGGCTGCTTTTGTACCTGTTTGGGTGTGTCCTGATGGTCTGTTGTTTTCAGGTGTGTTGTGGCTGGTGTTCTGGGCTTTGTGGTTTATTTGTTTGTCCAGGGGTGGTGTGTTTTCGGGATGTGTACTTTGTCTGTGTATTTGTGCGTGGGTTGCTGTGTGGACTTGTTTGCCATGTTGTGTGTGTTTGTTTGAGTCCGGGGCTGTTTCTGTGCAGGGACGTGGCCGCCATGGCTTCTGCCGTGTCCATTTTCTTCAGTGTTGTTTCCGCTGGCGGGCGGTGTATTTGTTGTTTTTCCGCGCTCATGTCGGTGCGATCGTAATTTCACGTGCGGTGTCTCGACCGTGAGGGCGGGCGGTTTTGTGTTGTCGTGCGTCTTTCCGTCCGTGGCGGGCGGTTTGACTCCGACTCGGGCATGGGCGGGCGGTATTTTGTGTGTTTTTTCCGCCGCTGGCGGTTTTCGGTTCGACGCATCATAATTGCTGGGTCGGTATTCAGAAGGTGTAGGCGGGCGGATTTTTGCCGCTTTCATGGGTGGCGGATTTTTTTACGCCCGGTATCGTAATGGGCCTTAAAATCACGTAAATAATTTATTACTTCAATTTTACACTTTTATGTTTAAATTTTTATTAATTAAATTTTATTTTATCATATATTTTTTTATCTTTTTTAAATCCACACCATTAACCCCTATAAAACCAAAATCCCACTACTGCATTTATTTTCAAACATTATAATTTTTTTTTTTAATTAATATTTTCTAATTTCTAATTGATTATAAATTTAACATTAATTTTTACAAAACTCACCACACTTGTCCCCTATAAACATCCCACTCCTAAAAATATATTTTAAATTTCGAAATTATATGTATAATTTACATATATAATTGTTTTAAATCTTTAAAATGTAAAACTATTTTTTTTAAATCACCACCATTATCCCCTATAAACCCAACATCCCACTCCTATTTTTTTTTTTTTAAATTCAAATTTTTATTTTTAAATTAATATTTTAAATTTTGAAATGATTACAAATTAAAACAATATTTTTTAAAACACTCCCCACCCTTATCCCCTATAAACCCAACATCCCGCTCCTAAATTTTTATTTGAAATGCGAAATAAAATTTTAAATGAATATTTTACATTTTAAAATTATTACAAATGAAACAATATTTTTTAAAACACTCCCCACCCTTATCCCCTATAAACCCAACATCCCGCTCCTAAATTTTTTGGGGAAATTCGAAATTACATTTTAAATTAATACTTAAACTTTTAAAATTATGACAAATTTAAACAATATTTTTTAAAACACTCCCCACCCTTATCTCCTATAAACC